>CAJNDV010036031.1:0-21163 GCA_905221635.1 Symbiodinium sp. CCMP2456
GCGCCCATACCTAAACCCTAAACCCTAAACCCTAAACCCAGCTTTCCATTAGGATGCCCAAGGGCTCCAATTACCTAAATAGTAGGTTACTGGGGTACATAATATAGGGTTAGTAACCTACTATTTAGGTAACTGGAGCCCTTGGGATGTCCATCTCAGGTTTTACGTCGGTGACACGGCTTTCGACCTCGCTGTTTCCAAACTGTTCTATGTGCCTTTGGTGGCCCCTTGGATCTGTCTCGTCTTGTAAAGTTGTTTTTCTAGTCTTCTCAAAGCATTATTGTAAAATAGTGTATGTGTTTTTTGAAAACCAAACAAGGCAGTATTGAAAACATTGTCTGTGTTTGGTTGTTTGTAAAAGGGTCCTCAGGTCTCTGAAACTCACTTACCTCAGCTTTTTTGTCTTTCCGTGGGCTATATGGGTGGTTGTCAAAATTAGGGTCCCTTTTGGGGTACCCTAAATAATAAGTGCCGTATTATAATAAGGACCCAAAAGGGGACCATAATTTTGACAACCACCCATATAGGACCCGTATAGGAGAAGTTGGGGTCTTTCTTGGTGGCTCCGGGAGCCGGCCTTGGGTGTCTCTTGTGTTGTGGGGTTTAGGGTTTGGGGTTTAGGGTTTAGTTTAGGGCTTATAAGGTTTAGGGTTTAGGGTTTAGTTTAGGGTTTAGGGTGTAGTTTAGGGTGTAGTTTAGGGTTTAAGGTTAGGGGTTAGAGTCGATCTCCAAGCTTTTGGCCAGTACTGGAAGATCCTTCAGGGGGACGGCTTGAGAGGTAACAAGGGTTTGGGGTTTAGGGTTTGGACGTGAAGGGTTTGGGGTAAACGGGCATCAGGAAGGTTGTCTTCAGGAAGTGCAAAGTACCAGAACCGCAATGGACACAGTGTTTCAGCAGGCATGCGGAAGTCCAACAGGCTTAGGCTACAAGCCCTCTGGGCTCAGGTCTATAGAATCAGTTTCAAGTTTGCTGTTGTCTTCTGAAGACCATAAGATTCCAGCTTGCCGGCACACACCCCAAGCCTTGCTGAAAAAGGGTTTAGACTCAAGAACCCACTACACTCTAAACTCCAGAACCACGAGCCACGACTCCTCCAAATCCGTGATGTGATGAGGTTCTGGCATACAAGGTGTGCCCGCTGAATTTAGAGGCGCCGGCTGTCTTCCCAAAACCCTAAATCCTGAACCCTAAACGACTCCTTTTAATTTTGGCAAACAGTCAACCGCTGCAGCCGTGAAACGGCGGACTACAAACCACTCAACTCTGAAGAAGCCTCGGGGACCTAAACTTTAAAAGGGTTTAGGGTTTAGGGTTTAACCCTCAACCCAAAACTGCAGCTGAGAGTGATTGCGCTGCCAAAAACCCCAAACTTTTTGAAATCCTATAACCCAGAACCCCTACCACCCTAAGTCCCTCAGCCAGAAACACAAAGAAACCTCTGACTCCGGAAACTCGTTTCAGGGTTTAGGGGTTTAGGGTTTAGTAGTTTAGGGTTCCAAGCTTGGCTGAAGGGATTCAGGGCTTAGTGCATTGCAGTCCGTGCTCAAAAATGGGTTACAGTAGGCCTGGATGCAACAGGGTTGAGGGTTTAGTAATTTAGGGTTCAGGGTTTGGAGCTTTCGGGCCTCGGAAAGGCCGGAGGGAAGGCTTTGTGCCTCAGTCGGTCAGATAGTTTGGGGTTTAGGGTTCAGGTTTTTTGTGGTTTAAGGGTTTAGGGTTTCGGGTTGACAAGAGAGTGTCCTAACCATATATAAGGTGTGACCCACAGTGGGGCTGTAGGGTCGAGTGGGGGTGGGGCGGGTGGGGGAGGGGATGGGGGGGGTGCGCTCACTGCAGAGGTGCAGTGAAGAGGGAGTTGCTTAATTGGTCCGAAGCTTAGTTGCTTTATTGGCATCCCGTCTACACGCAGGACGGGTTGCTTAGGGTAGCAATTATAGCAGCCATACAAGAAGGTGCCGTCGCATTCCCCAAAGAAGTCCTGAAGCCAGAACAGAGCCAGAATCATCAGATTCCGCAGATAAGTCCAACAAGCAAAGACCACAACATCACAACATCCTAGGGATGGGCGTTATAAATCATGGGATCCTCCTGGTGTAAACTCTAAGTGCTCCAACTTTACCCGGTAGCGACAGCCGTGCGAAGACCTTCAGGCCACGCTGTTTGCCACGCTGATGGCCTTGAACAACATCGGTCCCGCGCTAGCATAGCACAATCCTGTTTGGGGGGTTCGGGTGGGCATGAGCCGCTTCTCTGCAGCCTCGCCAAAACCCTAAAAGTCCTGTGCCGGTACCGGTGTTTGAATCGAGACGCCAGTCGCACAAGAACAGAGAAGATCGCCTTCGACGGTAATTGCGGAAAGCAGTGCCTGTCGGGGGGAGGCATGAAGATGTGCCCTAAACCCCAAGATTCCGAAACACTGCTGCCCTCTCTCCGAGACATGTCCGGAGCTGCCTTTTTCCGGGATAAGGTTCAGGTAATCGAAATTCAAGGCGTGCAAGGTTGGCAAGGTGACGCGTCACATTTTCGACCCTGGGTGGTAGAATCCTTGGCCTCTAATTATTCGTGCGGCAAGCACGTCTTTGTTAAGACTTTTTGTTTGCTGCTGCTGCTGCTGCTGCTGCTGCTGCTGCTGCTGCTATTATCACTATGTCAATTGTGCTTCGTCGTATTAGTCACCAGAGAAAACTTGCGAGCACTATCGCTAAGTTGAGGTGTCGACATTGGCAAATTCCTTGGAGTCAGCCTCTGTGAGCTTTGGGGCATCGTGGACGGGAACTTTGACTACCTAGTGCACGGCCTCGTGACGAAAGCGTTGTGCAGACTGCTGCCGATTCCTTTGATCTTCCTCCTGATACCCCGCCAGCTCACCCCGAACGATCCGGTCCCACTTCCTGCCAAGAAGGACAAGTGGGCATTGTAGGAACTCTGAGCCGTACGGTTTGGGCTCCTTTGTATGCTTCTTCCCCTACGTGTGAGGGTGTGAGGAGACAGGCACAGGGTACGAGAGGGCACGAGAGCGAATCTCAACGAGAGACCAGTCATGCTACAGGCAACCGCAGCTCAAGCAAGACCCACACATCAGAGCTAACCCCTAAACCCTAAACCCCGAAACCCCAAACCCCTAAACCCCTTAACCTCTGAACCCTAAACCCCAAAGCCCAAAACCCGAAGCTGAGACTTTCTGAGTTGCTCCACAGGACAACCTGCCGGCGGACTGCAGCGTCGACAGCTGACCGGATGTAGCCTTCCCAAAGCACTCCCGAGCACCCGGAATCCCCCCACCCTCTGCTGTCCTGACAGACGCAAGATGGTGACAAAAACGCCAGCGAAGGCAGCATAACTCGCCCAAGGGCTCCAGTTACCTAAATAGTAGGTTACTAACCCTATATTATGTACCCCAGTAACCTACTATTTAGGTAACTGGAGCCCTAGGGTCGTAGGTTGGAGTCGAGGGTATGGCAGGGGATAACGCAGGCTGAAGCTCCCGAAGATATGTACACGAGTCCTTCAAGGTCTGCTTGCGACCGTTGTTGGTCATTGCTCTACAATGAGGGGCTAAATAACTACAAATACTATATTTTGGGGTTCCTTACCTGTATTTAGATTGTAATGTACCGTGCCCCAAACCCTATTCTAACCATCGAGACCCCTAAAGATCAGCTCCCGAGCCGCTGCATCCATATCTGCACTCGGTTTTCGTGTTCATGCGAAACACGGGCGGGCCAGAGGATTTAGGGGTTTTTAGGGTTCAGGGTTTAGAGGAGTAGCCACCATTAGCAACACTAGCCAGCTACCACCGGTTTAGAGTTGCAATTTTACACAGGGCAGTTGTACTACATGGCCATATGGTTGCGAATACTTAGTACTTGTATTATCTTGCAGTCCTTATTGCATTTACTGTGTATGGGCTTTGTCCTAGTTATTAGGGCCCCTACAGTACATGTTCAGAAATTTGAACAGCCGGCCGAGCCTTTCCTACCGCAGGGCGCCACAAACTCAAGCAGATTTGTGCCATCCCTGCAACATTGTAGTGCGAGCCAGGCGGGGCCTCTTTGTTGCGGCTGTTGGTCTATTGTAGTAGTGCGGACGTAGAGAGTAGGAAAGGCTTATGCTTTGTCGTGTTGCACTCTGAGATGGCGGTGCTAAACTATGCTGAGGAACCCTTCAGTGCGCATGTGTTTCAATATTTTTTGAAGGGGGGGCAACTGACAGGTCTTCTTTTCTCTAGACACGGCTAGGTTCCCAGACCTTGGATGAAGACTGGGCAGGAGCCGCAGCCAGTTATCCAATCTAGCGGTTTGGGCATTTAGGGGTTCAGGGTTCGCATTTGCTTGCCTTCAGGTGCCTCAGTATATCGGAACCCCTGTAAGGCCTAAGTGCATGCTAGATAGGTACATGGATCCTTTAAGAAAAAACCCTAAACCCCAAGCCCCAACCCTAAACCCTAAACAGAACCTCTTTCAGGCAAACCGGCGCCATGGATCAGCAATCTGGCTCTCCAAAGCTGTGCGAAAGAGTTCCGAGGCTTTCCTCAATTCATGATTTCTGGAAGCTGTCAAAGCCTGTCTATAGAAGGCTCTTCCTTCTATCTCTCCCACCCCTCGCCGTCGAAGGCGGCCTTGTTTCAGAGAGGAGCAGGTAGGGCAAGGCCGAACAGACCAGGGCAAGGCAGGGCAGGGGGCGGCAGGCCGAGCGGCAGGGCATCAGGGTAATGACTTCAATAAGGGACCAGGGACAAATGTGTTCCGGTACCGGGTACGAGGTGGGTGCTGGCGTACTGATTGGCCTTTCGCGACGGCTTGCAAAGGGGCTTAAACGCCGCCCACTCACCACATAGGTGGGGCGGCCTATGCCTTAGTTTAGGGTTTAGGGTTGCTTTTCCGGTTTTGGGCATAGTGCTCCCGAGGCTTCCCTATGGTGGTTATAGTAGAGGATGCCCTAAAACCCAAGTCGAATCATTGAGTCCCGAGTGTCCCGGTTTCGAGTTTACCCTGTAAGGCGTTGCTTGAGGGTGGTGCTTCACAGTGTGGGAGGCTTGAAAGTTAGGGTTCTTAGGGTTAGGGGTGGTAACCTTACGTCTAGGCGAGCCCAGCACGTCCTTCCAAGCAGGGCTTAGACTAGCTCCCGGCAAACACCCGGTTTCCAAGGACAAAGAGTGGCGGAACTGTCTCCACAACGGACACGGCCCCTGGGCGTTTGGATGTTTTAGCCTGGCACCACAGTGATCGAAGAGAGGTGCAGAGTCATCAGTAGCAGATTCCGGTTGGCTCCTTGCTTGAGACCTGTAGCATCTGTATTCTGTAGCCAGCCAACCTCGGAGTGTAGTCCAGGATGTCGAGTCCGTCGAAGTTGATTCCAACATGTCCCGGGAAAGGGCTACGGCTTTTCGGGTGTTTGGGGGCCCATCACCTTCAACCTCCTGGTACCTCTGTCTTCGACTAGTTTCTGTGACGACACATGTCCATGAAGCCTGGGCTACTGCTGGCCTATAGGCTTTCAACAGGGTTGGGGGCTGCAGGTCGGCTTAGGCAAATCACGGAGAGTTTCTTGTCGAGGCCAGCATCGAGCTGGAAGAGGAGGAGCCAACGAAAGAAAGTCCAGTTGCAGAGAAGGTGCCCAGAAAAGGGAACCCTAAGAGGGTTTAGGGTGTAGGTCTTGTTCCGTTTGGATTTTGCCTATACCTAAACCCTCACATGCAAAGTCTTCCCTAGACAGTAGCCATGTTGAAGATTTAGCCTAGATGAGGGCTTTATGCTTGGAAACTGCAAACAAAGTAGGTTATGGTAGTTTAAGGCACCTCTTTTTCAGAGAAATGAAGCCTGATGCCTGCTTTAGAGTCCAGCACGGCTTGCCACTAGCCGTCCGATGACTGCACCACACTCCAGTGCTGAGATACGCAGGGATCCAGAAAGTCGTGGCTACCGGGTCTGTCCTATTAAATTGCGGCGAAGTCATACCGATTACGTATATGAAGCCGTAAGCCCCTAATTCCCCTGAACCCTGAGACCACAGAAAATATGCATGGGCTTTCAGCATATGTCACTTGATCCAGACGCAGCTGTTGCCTTCCTAGGACCCGGTAGCACGGAAGATAAGCCTCGATGTTTAGTTTGGCTGGGCTTGGGGTTTAAGTTTAAGGTACTGAATCCTACTGTGAAGTTTTCGGCAGCGTCCTGTCTTAACCCGATAATCGCATTGATGCGCAGGTACACCTGACAAGTGGATTCGGGAAATTAGAAAACTCGCAACGTGCAGCCCTGAAGTCAGGCACAGCGGAGATGCTTTTGGCACTGGCTTCGCGAGCTCTACGTACCTCATCTCATCGAGTGATGGGCCGATAAAAACACGAGCTTGCCCTAAACCCTAAACCCCTAAACCCTGATGTGTAAAGTCTCGGGTTGCCTGAAACTTCTAGTCATCCTACACCCTGATTTACACATGCATCTCCTGGCTTATGCTACGACTACTACGTGAACCGAAACCCGGACTTGACCTTGAAGTCCTTAAGTTACGACACGGTTGGAATCTACAAGTCATAGCAACGCTTGAACTGGAGCATGGATCCTTTGTAATATCAGTAGTTCCAATACTGTGCCTAAACACCAGCAGTATTAACATTTTAAGAGTAATAAAGCACGATTAGCAATACTGATAATTAATGTTAATAACCGGCTCGCTATAAACCGAATAGTATTGATAACAACAGCGATACTAGTACATGTCGTGCTCGTCGTCGTCGTGGTGGTAGTAGTCGTTGGCAGCAGTAAGTAGTAGCAGCAGCAGTAGAAGTAGTAGCAGTAGTAGTACTAACATCAATGAAACTACTTAGGCTAGTAGTATGACATAGTAACATTAACTGCCTGGCTTTGTCCGAGTGTGAGCTTCGAAAATAGCTTCAATAACAGTTACTGTAAGATTGAGTCCATTAGAGACGGAAGGTCCCACATGTTTAAGCTGACTAGCTAGAGGGCAGCTATGGACCGGCCTATAATGTTTCCATTTCTTTGTGATTGTCGATTTAATTTGTTGGGCTTGGGGCTACTAAGGGTGCATGTCCTTCTGCAAGTCTCAATGCTCCGAGTACGGCTGGTGGATCAGGGTGTTGAGCATTGACCTAACACCAACCTCTGGGTGTTCAGGCGGTTGCAACACGGGTCGGAATATTTGGTAATGATACCCCCTCACAGTCCCCAACCTATGTAATCAAGGCTGCTATAATACCTGCCTGGCAGGCAGCCTTTGGCAACTTCATCCCATTTGCAGTGCTAACCTACGGCGTCAACCAGAGCGTTGCATGGGCCATAGGGGGCTTCGCCATTCGCTTCTACATGAAAGAGCCTCGTTTGTGATTTCGGGAAGCAGTGGATCCTCACTGCCGCAACCTTGCGGGTGAAAAACCTCAATCTGAACTTGCCGGAAATCTGGAGCATTCCACCCAAAGCCGAAATCCTAACGCTTTGAGTTCTGAACCCTAAGCCTGAGTCTAAACCGGAAACCTGAAGCCCGGAACCTTAGGCATACCCTAAACCCGTCCCTGGGTTCAGAGACCACGTTGAAGTTTCAGAGCATTGGCATTTCTTGCTTATGTAGTTTGGCACTCCCTACGGTTCCACTTACCTAAAAGAGTGTGCTTAGGGTTTGGGGCATAAGTGCAGGAGGTTCTGTGTGCAAACTTTCGTACAGAGAAAAAACATTGGCTTAGAGTATGAACCCTTGCAAATCCTAAGCCTAAGCATACGACGTACCTGTGGGGACAGCTAGATTCGCGAGCGGTCCCTTCCTTAGCAAGAGAAGAACGAGCTGCCTCAGATTTATCCCGAGCCTCAAGCAGTCTTGGTGCCTCAACAAACAGTGGACCGTAGCTCATACAGGCGGAGGCTAGAGCTGTCAGAGATCAGGGAATTAGGGGGCGGAGGGGAATTTAGGGGTCTAATATAGGGGCTCCTTGAGAATGTCAGGATCCGGAGCTAGATGCCTACTTGAGAAAGAAGCGCGGAACATGTGTGCACTACAGGGGCAGATCAAGCATACGGTTGAAATATGAGAGACTGCTTTCATGTGGTTCTTACCACTTATCCCTGAATGGACTGCTAAACCCGCAAAGGCCCAGCCTAAATGTGTTGCTGGTGGTTCTGCGAAATACATATGGGAAATACCGACGGTGGTGGAGGACGACCATGAGGATCATGAAGATGATGGTGACTGGCTTTCTCTGGGAAAAATTATGATTATGGTGATGCAAAGCACTTCGCGTTTTTTTCTCTCTGCTGTTGCTTCTTTATTTGGTTACCTTCGTCTATACTTTATACCACGATAATACTGCCACACGTGCTGTAGTGAATTGCCTTTGACGTCACTGAATGCATTGCCATGTGTTTTGAAATGTGAAGCGCGTTTGGGTTAGGATGCGGGTTGTAACCTGTCCACGACACTCCAGTTGTTGCGCAAGGACGTGTTGGGACTGGATGGTGCTACCATGGGACGTCTAAACACAGCCGCCGGGCTTCCATGGAACATGAAGCCACTTGGATTCAATTAAAAGCATGTGCACACACGCGTTCAGTGGCTCCACCATAGTTCCAGTGGATCCACCATCAATGTCAGAGCATCAGAAGGACATAACTAAACCTAAACCCGAATCCCCAAACCCTAAACCCCTAACGAACGGTGCTCAGGCCCTTCATGGGCATGCTGTCCGATGGTATTGCTATCTGCGGCTACCACCGCCGCCGCATGGCTTGTGCATAGCTCGACAGACACATGATGCCTGAGCGTTTATGTAAATCGACACTTCGCAGCTGAAGACAGGCATGTGGAGCAGCAACCGTGCTCATGTGCTTGGACCGTGCTGCTTTGTCGCTTCAGCGAGGATCCTACATCGTCGTTGCCGCAGCTGAGTTGCACTAGTTGTGCCTGCTTGGTGTGGTGCTGCCGATGAATGAGTTTTGGGCCATTGCCCCCGCTCAAGCATTTTGCAGCTATCCACGGAAACCATTGCTGAGGGAGCGTTTGGCTATAGATTCGTTGAGTCTTCATCTTGCCGACGCATAATTTGCAGTAGCGCTGTGAATGTTTCGCAAGAGTGTCGCATGAGAGTCCAATACAGACCAGTAGCAAAATATGCACCCCGAAAGCCAAACAAATACAAGCAGCACATCTCTTAGTTATTCAGGGCCCTACATACTCCTTACATGAGACTGCTTGCTGCAGAGGGGCTTATCCAGCTGGCGGCAACTCGGAGGCTGTCGATAGATTAACCCCAAGCCCAAATGCCCCAGCTGCTAGCACGTTTCAGCTGGGCTAGGAACCGAAACGTTCCACCCGAAGATTAAGGCCTGAAGCCCCAAACCCTGAACCCTCTGTGATTGTTTGGCTGCTGCTAGATGGACCATCGTTGCTCAGACGCCTCGCCCGGCCCGTCCCAGTTGTGAGAGACAACACCCTCTACGTTTTACTGAAGTAACCTGATGCCCGGAACCCTACAACCTGTGCACCCGAAACCCTCTCAGCCCTAAACCCTGAACCCTAAGCCCAAAGCCCTAAACCCTCTAGGCCCTATAAGCTCGAAGCCCTGAACTGTAGTGAGCCCTAGAAACAGCAGGCAGCCGGGGGCTTCGCCTCCTACATTTTGCTGGGGACCTTGGCGCTGCCGGCTGCTGCCCTGGTGGCCCAGCCAGGGATAATATAGGGTTTAGGATGTAGGGTAATGATTACCTATTGCATTTTTGGCGGTGTTCTTTATTATAACTGTAGTAGAATAATGAACCCAAAACCCTATTCTAAAAATTCAGGCCCCTACGTTAGAGGGTCCCTATCTGCCCCTGTTATGGACGTAGGTGCCAAGAAACACCACCATAATGGGGATGATCTGTTGAGACCTGCGTCCAAAATGGCAGTGTAAATGCGAACTAACAATCCGGTTTATCGTCGAGTACTTCGAATTGATGGTTTGGGAACAACTAGAAATCGCATCCCTTATGGTCTTTGGTTCAACTGTATCATTGTAAGCAAAGTTTAGTGTAAACCCCTGATGAATAGACCCCTGGCTCTTTGAGGGCCTGAATATATGGGGTTCCCGATTATGATCACCTTGCTCAATAATCAGGGTTTGTTAATCAGGCTGTCTTGGACTTGAGGAATGAGCTCTAAACCTCACGCGTCTTTGTGCAGTGTCGGGTGGGGCTTCTTGAGAGAAATAGCTGGGGCGTTCTGGCCGCCGATTTGGGAACCAACTTTCGGCTTCGGGCACTCGTGCCGCCTAATTGCTTGCAGACATGGGGTGGTGGGGCATACCCAATCGCTTCTACTCGTGGTTTCAGGTCCTCTGCCGTCCTTGGCTTGGGTCTTGAGCCAGGCGTCTTCTAACTCTGTTGCTCTGTAGATGCTTTGTTCTAAACTGCAACTTTCCATGAATGTCATTCCTTGCAGTAGCACTTCCGGGCAACTTCGGGCCAACTTGGGAATGGAAGGGTGCAAACTTGAGCTTCATGGCTTCTATGGGCTTCTTTCCCCTGGCACGTGGAAGCAGCAGGGCCATACCCTCGACACAGGTGCTGTGATGAGACCCCATACCCGAAGAACCCCAGAGGCCCCAAAGCCCTACGAATGTCGAACTGATCCCG
Source organism: Symbiodinium sp. CCMP2456 (assembly GCA_905221635.1). Lineage (NCBI taxonomy): Eukaryota > Dinophyceae > Suessiales > Symbiodiniaceae > Symbiodinium > Symbiodinium sp. CCMP2456. Next base: position 10,624 of record CAJNDV010036031.1, read on the forward strand.
AAGCAGCTTGAGTCTAGAGTCCATAGAATTTAGGTCTAAACCCTAGACTCTAGCGGCTAGCTGGGAAATCAGGAATTCAGGGGTTGTCTGTCTTGGTTGAGCTCTTGCCATGTGCCTCCTCGTGCTATCCGAACAAATAGCACATATAAATCATTTGAGTAGTACTTATCCTCTTACAGCCTTACAGCCGCTTGCCATGTGCCCCTAGGCCCTATTCTAACTATAACGGCCCTTCTCTTACAGTTCTTGGCTAGCCCCTCACAAGAGTAGGATGGCATTGCGCGTCTTGTTTGCAAGTCCATTTTGGCGTCGTACATTAGACCAACTATTTAGAACGAGTCCACGGTCGGTTGTGTCCTTCAGCTTGTAGCCAGACACGAAAGTGCTCTGAAACCGCAAGAGGTCCTCTTTTAATTTGTGAATCCAAGTCTTCGAAGGTTTTTTTATTGTACAGTTTCACTGCAAAGCCTTACAGCATTAAGCCCCTTGAGCTCCACAACCGAATCGTAAAACCTCAGACGCAGAGTCCCACTCTGAAGTTCTAAGACCATAGTCCTAAACTATGACACCCACCTCCGGGACTCCAAATGCTATGGTACAAGGTTTAGGGTCAAGATCGATTTTCCAGGTGGTTGTGATGGTTGTGATTAACCTCTCAGTCTCCACGACGGACGTGATCGTGGATGGCAAGGTGCGGTCCACCAGTTTCGACCTAAACCCTAAACCCTCTAAACCCTCTTTTTTCCTTGCGAGGCCAAAGATGCACATCCTGAGCCCTGACCTACAACCTGTATATGTGCGGAAACATCCTACACCCCAAGCCCTAAACACCGTTTATGCAGGAAAAAATCCTAAACTCTGAGCTTTCTACACCCCTTATGTTTGCACCACGTTTCAGGCGGCAAATGATCTCAGCGTGGGTTTTTTTTCCTGGAGATCCGGGATCTTTAAAACATTTCAGTAAGGCTTCTACTATGGCGTGTCTATTTTCTTAAGCTCAAAAGTGTAAATTGCCCGGCGGTGGCGCCTGGGGCGACTGATAAGCCATGTCCGGAAAGGATCTCGCGCACATAAACACATCATGGAACACGAATAGCATATAACAGACTGTCTGAGGCTTTTCGTTCAGAGGCTTGTTTTTAGAGCGTGGATCAAAGGCTTTTATGGCCAATGATTTCTACATAGTCCCTACCGTCATCGCAAGAGATCACTCAAGTATAATCCTAAACCCGAGACCCAGAAGTCACAGAGTGTAGCTGTTCCGAGGATATATCAATGGCCTTACAGAAATCTTCAAGAGCATGTTTTTTTGTCATGGCCACGACGAACTCGACACCATGGTATCTTCGAAGCCTTAGTTCAGGGTTTAGGGTTAAAATCTCACAGCCGTAGCGGTCCAAAACCCTATTTCTGCCTTGCTGAAGCCCTGTGATGTAGGAGTCGGAGTGACAAGCAAGATTTCCCCTTTATGGTCCTTATGGAGTCAAAATAACTTACAGCCAACCCTTTTTTTATAATTACTAAGACCAAGCTCGGATGCCCGATGATATAGAAGCTTGAACAAGTATAAGCTGCAACAAGAATCCTCAGGGATATCTGTCTGCGTACGTCACTATTAAGACCCCTATGCTGCATGTGTTTCGACATTCCGGTTCTGTAGGGCAGCAGCCTGCTTTCTGGAAACGGGGCTCCTATATGGGGCCTGCTTACGATTTTGAGGGGCCTTTATTAGTCTAAGCCCTCCTAAGCCTTAAACCCTAAACCCTAGACACTGGCTGCGGCTCGACGAGGCTGCCGAACTCTCGCGCCAAGTGCCGAAACATGCGTCCGATCTGCTGCCTTCCTCAATAGCTGAATCACGCTGGGTTGGGCTGCATGGGCATCAGGTTTGAGTCGAGCAGGTCTTAAGCTGGATTTGGGGTTTCAAGTTTAGGCTTTCGGCCCAGAAAATGTTGGCTTGAGGGTTTCATGCAGGTTTGGGCCTTTGGGTAGCCACTTCATAATGCTAAATTTCCTTTAAACAGTCCTGGCACGAGCAAGCATTTTAGCTCTAACCCTGCTACGTATTTAATCATACCTGACAGCCCTGTGACGAGTGCCAGAAGTGTGCCGGTTGCTCTGCCTTGTGCTTCGGGATTGCACAGGAGGCGCGGCGTTGAGTTGCTTTGGTTGTTTGCTGCGTGGTCGTGTGGTTTCTGCACCTGAGGCAGGCATTGACACCCGTTGAAGCAGTAAAGTTGGTAGCATGACACTGAGAGGCGACCCCAAAGCCTTGTCGCAGCCTACAATGCAAACCCCGACTCCCAAGCTATGCTAGTCCAATGCCCAACCCTCGATTCTGACGTTTGCTCTTTAGGAGGAACACTTCGTCTTTGGATTGTTGACTACGTTTTACGGAGAAACTCTCCCCTAAGGGTCCATGTACCCAAATAGTATATACATTGGCCCTAAAGTACCTATATAGGGACTACATTAAGGCCAAGTATATACTATTTGGGCACATGGACCCTTAGGGCCCCTAAACCCTAAGCCCTAAACCCTAAGGGCTTCGCCCTTAAGCCCGCAGACGCGCACTCAGGCAATCGCTGTTCTGGGGCGTCTCGGCTCTCTTCGGTCTTGCGCCTGGGGCCCAGGTTTCCAAAGCCAGTGGAGAGTCGCACAGGGCCCAAGCCCAAGTATCACTATAGTAGGCTCCGGGTACATATGTGGATTTCCCAAGTATATATATATATATATATATATTCTACGCTGTTACTTGGACCCTTTGAGGATGGAATCGATACAGGGCTTTATATGAGCTGTTGTAGACGCTTGCAAACTTTTAAATGTTTTGGAGGTTTAGGTTTATACTATACACTTATACTTGTTCGGGCGCATTGCCTGTAGTGGGGCGTGTTGAGAGGCAATGTCCGGCAGGAGGCCTGCACCGCAGTTCCCATCGTTTGGTGTTTGCGAGGCAGTGCAAGACTTGTCCATCTGCGTTTTAGTTTTTTGGCGTTGGAGGTGCCCCTCAGTCAGGCTTGACGTTTCGAATGCTTGCAGGAGAGGGAGCGAGGGGTGTTTGAGGTTGGGTCTGGAACCTAAACCCTAATCCTTGAGGACCGGGTGTAAAATAACACATAGGAGTTCAATCGAACTCCAGGATTTAGGCTTGCCAGCTGCCTTTCGGGGTTCAGGGTTCGCCCGCCTTGCTCGCTGTCTTGTTGGTGTTGCTGTTTTTGTTCTTGAACGATATAGTACATATGGTGTATATATATATATATGTATATATAGTAGGACCATACGCATCTGGTTCTGGAAATGGCAGAGAAGGGACTGGCTTGCGGCAAATGCCGGGAGCTGGCAAATGCCACACAGCAAAACTTGATCTGAACCCAAGACCCTCAACCATGCACCTCAAACTCTAAACCTGCAACCCCGAAACCCGAAAGCCTGCATGAACCTTAAACCCTGAACCCCTCAACCCCCAAACGCTGAAACCCTAGATTCACCCGAGCATCCCGACGAAAGGATGCATCTGACAGAAGTCTACAACCAAAGGCAGAAGCTGAGGGCCTTAACACTTTCTTCGAACACATGAGCCGCAAAAAATATTAACAAAGATTTTTCCATGGCATAACTCGGTATCACGGTATAATTTCAAGCGACAGAGGCTGAACAAAGCAGCACCTAACAACCTGAAACTCCCGAAAGTCGTGGAGCCTTGAGGTCCTCGAGTTTGAAGGGTGCGCTCGTCGAATGGTTTTCGCCGCAGAAAGTGCTTCTTAGCATGACGGCATGCTCGGCTTCTCGGCAGCCAGGACCTCCCTCCGATGCCCTGGTTTCAAAGTAGGGCCGGCTAAGGGTTAGCGTTGCAAACCACGAGAATCATGAGAATTTTCGGAAGGGCCTCCTGCCCCATCCAGTTAAGGCTCATTTTTAGTCGCGGAATCCGTTCTCCAGCTGGCACGGCAGAGTTAATCTCGAAATCATCCGTTTGCAAGCTGGTAAGGCACTTTGACGGGCCTGTGGAACCAAATCCATCCTCAAATCTTCAGTCCTCAATACAGGCCATAAAACTACAGGGTCGTGATCGCAACTTCAGAAGAATCACCACCCTGAAGCCGATAGACAGCTGCAGCAGAAGAATTTGATTTGCTGCAAATAAGCCTGATGGCTTGCCGCGGCGAGCTAGATTCAACAGACATCGCAAGCATCGTCAGACTGGACCTTCCAGACCCAATAAAGTCCCATGGTGACCAGTCAAGCACGGAAATCCTGAAGAAGCCTCACCGAAGCCCCACACCCCTATCCTACACCCTCAACCATAACCCATCAACCCTAACCCCTAAACCCTAAACCCTTAACCCTTAACCGTAAACCCTAAAACCCCTAAACCCTTGTAGAGCAGGTCAGCCTGCTTCTTCCCGCCCTCTGGGGGTGGATGCCTGAAGAAAGAATTCCGGAGCCTCGCTGCTGCAACGTGAAGCTGCCACTGGGCAAAGGAAATCCCGTACGTAGCGTAGCTGGGTTTGTTGGGGTTTAGGGATACGGGTTTAGGGTTTAGGGGGGTTTAGGATTTAGGGATAAGGGTTTAGGGTTTAGGGGTCTAGACATTTAGGGTTTAGGGTTTAGGGGTCTAGGGGTTTAGGGCTTAGGGCTAGACTTGGTTCCTCCTACTATAGGGGCCTCAATAGTTACTTGTGGGGGGTTCCTTATTATGATTATGGCATAATCTACCCCACAACCCTATTCTGGTTATTCAGGCCCCTACATTAGACCCTAAACTCCTAAACCCTAGATTGATAGTTCTGATATGATTGTGAACACCCAGGGACCATCAGTCACAGTTTGGTTGCTTATTTGGGTGCCTTTGTTGGCCTTCAGGGTCCTAAACCCTAAACCCTAAACCCTCAACCGTTTAGGGTTTATAGGCCTCTGAGATCGGCACTCGGGGGATCAGATGCTGGGGAACCTGCGGAATCGCAGGTTTTTTTTCGCACTTAGGAGCTTTAATCTTGTGGGTCAGGGATGGGGTTCAGGGTTTAGGGAGTTTAGGGAGTTTAGAGTTTAGGGTTTACGGTTCAGGGATGGGGTTCAGGGGTCAAGCTGGGCAGTAAGGGCAGCAGCCGAGTCCCTTGTGAAAAAAGGGACTTAAAGCTAAAGGCTATGGGGTAACTTTACGACTTGGGATCTGATCCAGTCCCTAGAATGCCTCATACTAGTACTAGTAAGAATCTGAGCAACAAGTCAACCAAATGGCTTCGTAAACTCAGCAGGAAAGGGAGGACTGAGTGCGAGAAGTTGTGAGACTTGCGGGCTGCTGCGGCTCGTCGTGTGTGTGTGTGTGTGTGTGGGTGTCTGTGTGTGTGTGTGTGTGTATTCCGCGCCTCTGACAAATACACAAGAAAGACTGGGTCCTTGCTGTGAAGCACCACGGAAACACTATCCTGCTCATTGCTAATCAGGGAGCTATCTGCGGAACAGCACAGCCTGACTTTCTGTAGCAACACACAGTTCTGTGTTGTGTAGAACGTGTGCACGTGTGTATGCGTGCATCGCTACCAATTGAACGTGCAACAAGTAACGGACTTGAATCTTTAAGTAAGTGTGCAAGCAGGTACCGGAGCATTACACTACACTACGCTGCGTTACATGGCATTGCGTTGCAGTCAATTGAAGCGCCGCACAGTAAAGTCATTAAAGTCTGTCCAAGTCAGTCGATTACAAACATCCGCCCAAAGATGGGTTCACAGCTGGACATTCATGTACAGAGGCAGGCTGTCATACATGTAGCTGCATACCTACATCAATTTCCAGATGCATGCGTACATGCAGTTGTTACAGAAAAGAGACGGAGCTCGGCGGAGAGATCAGAGAGAGAGAGAGAGAGATAGAGATATATATATGTATATATATGTACATATAAATAGAGTGTGAGAGAGAGAGAGCGAGAGACGGAGGGAAGGAGAGACAGAGAGTACCCGGGAAGAAGAGCTGGAGTGTCGGCGACGAAACGAGAGACAGACAAGCACAATGAAAGACAGACTACACCCTGCCGCGCCTGCGGAAGTGTACTACCTTACATGAATCCGAGGGACCAGTTTCGGAAGCACCCCTCCGTGTCCGCGGCTGCTCGTCAAAGACTGTTTCGGGCTCCAGATTTCCTCTTTCAGCTGTTCTTGCGGGTTTGACCCAAAGCCCTAAACCCTTGTGAGTAGGGTCAGTCCAGCACCTGGGGTAGATTTTCTTATGCGGACGGTTGTCTTGTGGGAATCTGGCTTTGGCTACTTGGGTACGCTTAGTGGGGACAAAGTTCTAGTTGGTGGAGAGCAGATGTTGCTTGGTGACCTATGACTTGTAGGCGACATGTGCAACCTTGTCACGTTTGCTTGTTTGCAGCAGCATTTTCGCCCTTTGCAGACCTCGCCTTTGAGCATTGTTCTCAGCCATTCGAAAGCGAAAAATCCCCAGGGCTAGGGTTCGGGGCATGAAAACACCTACAGGATTGAGGGTTCTGTGGATCAACCCGAGAGCCTTCAACCCTGAGCCCTTATAAGCCGGGTTCGTGCCGGACACCACTTTGCCGACTTGACAAGCGCAAGCGGACCACCGTCGTAAGCGCAAGTGCGCCAGGACAGCTGCGAAGGTTCCAAAAAATAAAGAAAGCATAGGTTTCGAGCCATCTCGTGTCACGTAGGGACGTAGGTCCTCGTGTGCTTATTCGAAGCTCGGGCCCAGTATGGCAGCAGCAACAGCATTGACATGTAGACACAAACAGAAACATGCATGCAAGAAAAGGGCCTGACTGTAGCCAGTTGACTACGACATTGCTGGGGATTGCTCTAATGATGAAGGCTTGCTTGAGTTCAGAACTTGCGCAGCGGATCGGCGGCACATAGCACATCCCCAGGCCCCTGAACCCTAACCCTACCGACCCTAAACCCTTAACCCTAAACCCACTGGCAGCCAGAGTTTTATTTGGGACCCGGGTCGGTTTCGATGTTCGCCTGGTAACGGGCCAGGGAGCTTCTGAGATTCTCCTGCACCCCCCCCCCCCATTTTTTCCGGTAGAGCTTCAGAAAGAAAAAAATGACCGACATGGACTCATCGTTTAGCGCATAGGTCCTCAAGTCCACAAGAAATCTTGAACAAACAAAAACCATAGTGTTTGGGGGGCCTATATACCAAGGCCTCTATAAATCGAAGCGGTTCGACAGCTTCGAACCTGCAAAGGTTGCTGTGCTCATGACTGTCGTTTCCACCTTTTTGTCGTCGTTCCAGGCGCAGGGGCGGGAGCTTCGGTGCATGGCAGGAAATACAGGCACAAGAGGCAACAATGGGTTCTAGAAGGGCTACTATGATAAGGGTGTACCCTAAACTCCTAAACCCTAACACCTACTGAATGTAAATGTTGCATGGTGTAGTAAAATCAGGGGCCCTAAATAGAATAAGGTTTTAACTTTCGCAGCTTCCTGATGGTAAGGGTCCAGATGGTCGCCTTGCAAAGCCGCACCAGTGGAACACGTGCCAAAAGTTGAAGCTATAAGCCCTAATCTCTGTAAGCCTTAAGCCCGGAGTCATGCTGGAGTACAGGAGGTTCAGAAAGCTATTCGGATGTCGAGGCCCTTATCCAGAAGACCGCTGGGCTGTTTCAATCCTAAACCGTTTAAACACCAGCTAGTTGTTCGTGGATGTTCCAAACTCGCCTTCTCCAACTGAGCAGTCACAGTCATCGACTTTCACCTGCAGGGGCCAAAGGTCGACGTGAAACTTTTCCTAGATTCTTAATTCCTGGCGCTTGACCCGCACTTGAGTTACACCGCGAACCCACAGGGTATAGTTTGCAGCTGCCGTCTTATGCGTTCTATGGCCCTAAGCCCTCAACCCCCTTTGTGGAGAGGTGATGATTTCCAACACGCATGCGCGAGCCATCATCACCCTGCTTTGCGCGGCTGTTGTTGCAGTGCAGTCTTACCGAGCATTGAAGCAGAAGCTGTGCTGAGCAAAGAAGATTAAAGACGTGATGTAGGGTTTGAGGTTCAGGTCAGTCAGCAATGCAAAAATCAAGCTTGCAATGCCAGTGCTTGTAAAGGAGACAGGCAGCATAACAGTCACCATGAGAAGAATATCGCTAGCATGAGCTATACTCTCAATACACTAAACCCTAAAGCCTGAACACGTCAACAGCGATAGCAACAGCCACCGAGGGTTTGACAGCATGGGTTGACATAGAGAAGCATGCTGAAGAGCAGTTGCTAAAGGCTGGAACTGGATTCAATTTAAGGTTCAACAGTTAGGGCTGCGGGAGGTTTCATATACCGATGTCCGATGTCTAGAACTGGATTTGGTTTAGGGTTCAGGATTCATGGTTTACGGAGGTTTCATATAGAGTCTGTTGAGATGCCGGCCTTGCCAAATGATACCTGAAGCAAGGATTCAGATGTGATTCATGTTGCCTGCCGACTCTTCTGAATCTTGATATAAGGGAGGCGAGCAAGGCATAAGCTCAACGCCTAGATCTGAACTCTGGTCCCTGGGATCCGCTTCTATGACCGACAGACTGTTCCGAGTCATGAGCTTCGCGGTTTGTGAGCCCCTGGGCATCCTCACAAGCCTGTGAGTGGCTGTGTAGGTAAGCCCGAGCTGCTTGCTGGGAATATGCAAGCGGGCTATGGGTCCAGGAACCATGTTGGGTACATGTCACCCTTCCACAAAACTGAAAGCACTGCTTACCTTCTTTGTTCTAGTGTACTCAGCACCGAAGGACTGTGTTTGTTTTGCTCCCTCATCACTTCCGGCGCATGATAACCCCATGGTTAGCAGTGCTTCGGGGCGATATTCGTATACCGAAGCCCGAAACCTACCAACATGCAGTATAGACCCCTGATCAAGAACCCCCTTACCTGAAGAGGGACTACAATATCAGTAGGAAGCCCAACACCATGGCACACCAGACTGCTGAATCCTCATGTCCACGACCGATTGGGTTGTTGAAGCTCCTATGAAGCCCTTCAAAGCTTGTGTTTTGAACCTCTAAACCCCGTAGCCCGAAGCACCCAGACACCCCACACCCTTGCCACTTCTTCGAAGCTGAGGATCACGCCACATCTCGGGAGGCCAGGCGAAATTTTAGGTGAAGCCGTCTCTCTAAAGTTCAAGCTGAAGACGGAGGGGTGCAAACAAAAAAGAGGTCGGAAGTTCAGTACCACTACGTACAGGAGCCCCAAGTAGGTCCTTACATGTGAAACACGACCCTATAGGTATAAAAACCCTAAACAGCTGTATACAGCCTGTGCAAAGCAGACAAATACGGACGATGCATTCACAGCTTCAGATGCCCTAAAAAAATATCCAACCCCCCGGGCCTTCTTGCCTGTGAGGACGGCGCTCTTTATCTTCCTCAGGCAGTGTTTGCAAGGCGGTCTCGGCGAAACTCTGCCCAAAATGATACGTGTGTTGGTTGCTCTGTTTTACGGTGCTTTGATGGGATTTTCGCAGAAGTCAAAGACTCAACAGGTGTTTATGGGAGTGTTTTCCTGAAGCTTTACCACGACGACGACTACCAGCACTCTACATCCACCCCACCCCACCACGATTTCGACCACCACCACCTTCACCTCCACCTCCACCTCCACCTCCACCTCCACCTCCACCTCCACCTCCACCTCCACCTCCACCTCCACCTCCACCTCCACCTCCACCTCCACCACACCACCACCACCACTACCACTACCGCCGCCGACGATTACTCATACGCGGTGCTGCCGGTCTTATAGGGCAGGATGGCTTGGGTCCTTTCATGCATGTCTTGGTGATGCTGCGCTCTTCTATCCAGGGCTCTCTTTAGAAGCAGATCCTTCCAAGCCTTGGGCCAACCTGGCACGGAATTTCGTGGGGAGTCACGGAATTTGAGAACATCGCAGGAGACCGAACTTGAGAGCTTCTGATGCACGAGTTTTCGGCCATCGAACTTGGAGGGTGTAGTGCAACAAACCCTAAGGCAACAAAAACCCAAACCCCTAAACCCCATGCATTGAAGCCCGTTTAGGAGGGTCTGCTGATAGGAGAATGTGTTGGCCTGTTCTCCTGCTTTCCTGTTTAGTTTCAATGCGCCGACTCCAGGCCACATGCCTCGCCTGGATTGTCAGAGTGTGATCGCCGAAGCCCCGCCTCCGTCCTGTCGTTGTAGTGTCCTTTGTTTGATGTTTGACTTCGTGGATCGGTGAAGCCTCCTGTATAGTCTCGGTCAGGGAACGTAATCTGTATCACGGCGACCTGCACCTAGGGAACCTCGCCTGGCTTGTCCGAGTTGTGATAGCGTAAACCCCGCCGGAGAACCTCGATCAGCTTCCATCCAGGAAACGATGTTCGTGTGGCTGACAAAGTACCCCGCAGGTGCCAATCCGGATTCCAGGGTGAAGTGTAGTAGCAGTAGTAGCAGTAGCAGTAGCCGTAGCCGTAGCCGTAGCCGTAGCCGTAGCCGTAGCCGTAGCAGTAGCAGTAGCAGTAGCAGTAGCAGTAGCAGTAGCAGTAGCAGTAGCAGCAAGTAGCAGAAGCA
>CAJNDV010036032.1:0-13715 GCA_905221635.1 Symbiodinium sp. CCMP2456
GTTTGGGGTTTAGAGTCCAGGGTTTAGGGCTTAGGTTTGAGGGTTTGGGGTTTAGAGTCTAGGGTTTAGGGCTTAGGGTTGAGGGTTTAGGGTTTAGAGTCTAGGGTTTAGGGCTTAGGGTTGAGGCTTTGGGGTTTAGAGTCTAGGGTGTAGGGCTTAGGGTTGAGGGTTTGGGGTTTAGAGTCTAGGGTTAAGGGCTTAGGGTTGAGGGTTTGGGGTTTAGAGTCTAGGGTTTAGGGTTGAGGGTTTGGGGTTTAGAGTCTAGGGTTTAGGGCTTCGGGTTTAGGGCTTAGGGTTTAGGGCTTTGGGCCTAGGGTTTAGAGTCTAGGGCTTCGAGTTTAAGGCTTGAGGCTTTTTAGGGGTTTAGGGTTTAGGGTTTCCTAGTTACTGTAGGGGCCTTAATAATTAGAGTAGGGTTCCTTTGAAGGGTTGCCTGGAAGGGTTATTACGAGGGTTCTATAAGGGTTTAGTATAGGTGCCTTAATAATTCGACTTGGGTTTTTGAGCATAGGGTTTTGGGGTATAGACACTGTATATTAATAAGGAGCCCCCAAAATAGTATAGGTAATTTTTTAGGCGCCTACATTGCGGTTTAGGGCCTCGGGTTTAAGGGTTTAGGGCTTAGGGGTTGAAGGTTTAGGGTTCGAGAGTTAAGGGATTTAGGGGCTTGGGTTTAGGGGTTTAGGGGCAGGGGGCTAGGGGTTCAGGAGGTTATAGGGTTTAGCTTTCGGGCCTATCTCAAGCTACCGACTGTTGTGGAAGCTTCATTTCAAGAATCTCAGGGGCTGGACAAAAAGCTAGAGTCTCAGAGGGTTTAGGGTTTAGGGGTTTAGGGTTTTAGGGTTTAGGATGTAGGGTTTAGGGTTTAGGGGTTTAGGGCTGAGGGCCTCCATGAAGTCCAATTTTTTGGGTCGTAACTTTTGCGTCCGGGTTCGGTGGTTTCAGGTTGTTGCAACTACAGTAAACCACCAAAAAGTTGGAAACCAGATTCAGGACAAACAGTGCTGGGATTCCCTATATGCTGCTCTTAAGGACTGCAGCTATTGAGTTTCCAACGTTTGGGGTTCTACTATACTTCGATCCTGGGCTAATCCCTAAACCTTAAACCCCTAAACCCAAACCCTGAATACCCTAAACCCTAAACCCTAAACCCCTAAACTCAAACCCTAAATACCCTAAACCCAAAGCCTGAATACCCTAAACCCATACCCTAAACCCTGAACCCTAAAGGCCCAGGGATGAGAAACTCCGGTTTTTTACTGATCACTTCCGCCTTGGTTTCCGATAGCTGGGCGCTGGCTTCCGACTACGGGATGCTTGTTGGGTGCGAGCCGCAGTTTTTCAGCGTGGGACCTACAGGGAGTGGGGTTTAGGATCGTTTCTAAACCGTAATGTAGGGGCCTTAACAATTAGACTAGGGTTTTGGGGCCCATTATACTATAACTATAATAAGGAATCCCTCAAAATAGTAGTTGCAATTCTCTTGGTAGTTCTCTAAATTAGGGTCCCTTTTTAGGTCCCCAGTATAGTACGGCGACCTTCATAAAAAAAGGACCCCAAGAGGGACCCTAATTTGGAGAACTACCCTCAACCCTAAACCCTAAACCCTATACGAAACACTAGAGCTAGGTTGGGTGTTCAATGCTAGAGCCTGGGCTTCATGGCCTCGAAGCCCAACACGGCCATCTAGAATGAAGAAAGACAAGGGGGTTTAGGGTTTAGGGTGCTGGAGGAGGCTCAGGTATTGCGTTCGAGGCTTCCGGTGTGTGCTTGAACCCTGGAGAAACAAACTGATAACACGAATCAGCCCTACATCCTAAAACCCAAACCCTAAGCTCTAAACCCTAGCTGCATGTGCTCGGTGGGGCGCCGGAGCAATGACGAAGCTGGCTTTGCCCACGTCCGCACCGGAGACCTCGCCAGAATTCGTGTCTCGGATATACACAGTCTAGGTTTAGGGTTTAGGATTTCTGGTTTAGGGTCTGCGGTTTAGGGTGTGCAGGTAGTTCTCAGAACTCGGGTACCCTTTCGGATCCTTTTTATAAGGGTGCCGCCTTCTTTCAACTTTGGGGAAGGGACCCACATTTAGTGAACTATTTGTCACACAACCTAAACCCTAAACCCTAAACCCACACAGCCGGCATCATGGTCCCTTTGGCGGCCCCTGGCCCCTGTATAATTCACTCTTCATAGGGAGCCTGAAAGTTGCGGAGCATAAAAGCACACCTTAATTGGAAGACCACCCGCATGATGTGGCATTCTTGGAATATAGGGGCCTTAGTAATTCGGATAGGGCTTTGGGGGGTCCATTATACTATAATAAGGAACCCCCCAAAATAGTAGAGGTAATTATGTAGGCCCCTATATTTGGGCTTCTGGTTTAGATCCACATGAGCTCAGCATCAAAGAGAATGTCGGACGATTCGTTCGGGTTTTAGGGTTTAGGTTACTATAACAAGGAAGCCTAACAGTACTATTGGTAATTATTGAGGCTTCTATGTTAGGGTTTAGGGCATCTTGCCTGCCTCCTGGAAGAGGGCCAGAGGTAAGAGCCACCAGCCTCGTGTCACAACCATCGTGAACCTTGCGGCAGGAAGGGAAATCCAAAGAATGGCAGGAGAAACATCCGTAACATGTAGAGCACTGTCGGACCTTTGCTACACCCCAGGTTCAACTCTTTCAGGTTTTCTCAAAATCCGGTCCCCCACCCGTGCATTGTAACCTGAAATGGGGTCGGTTCCGAAGCTCAAGGTGCCCTGAGCCCTTTTGCGTCCCAGGAACCACATATGTAAGACCTGGGAGAAAGACGAGCGTTCACAGGACTGAGCCAAGGTGGCGGCAGGGTTGACAGACAGCTGAACAACTGAACGTCTTCCTAAACCCTAAACCCTAAACCCCTAAACCGTATTCCCTGCAGCTTCTGCTGGATATCCCGGAAACGCGGCTACCCTTCCCTGCAAGCGGAAAGCTGGGAATTCGATGTGACTTGGGCGGTATTCTGCCCTCTCGACGGCAGGGCTTCCAGCATTGAGCTGAGGGCTGTAAATTTTCCAGGATGCGGTTGATGATATAAATCCTGCATTACTCATAATAAGGAATATCAAGGACCAGAAATCTCAGAGTTCAGGGTCTTTAGGGCACTGCAGGATGGACATCATCAACAGTGTCACGCCTTGGAGACTACTTAAAGGATCATGGGACTTAGTAAGTAGGGTTATAATTAAGGTAACTATACTTATATTTGATTATAACCCCAAATAAGGGACGTATAACCTTACTTACTGAGTCCCATGATCCTCCAAGTAGCCATTTATCAGCCTGACGACTCCTCACTATCAACTTTGAGCGACTCCAATGGGTTTCCGACGGCTTCCTAGCTGTGTCTAGGATAAATGAGGTTTAGGGTTTAGGGGTTTAGGGGTTTAGGGTTTAGGGTTTAGGGTTTAGGGGTTTAGGGTTTAGGGGAGCACAACGGGAACGCTGGGCAGAGATTACCAATCGGAGGAGCTGTCACAGTCCAGGCGAGGCAGAAAGTTGCCAAGTCTTGGTTAATGTAGGGGCCTTAATGATTAGAATATTTTTTTTCTGGGGGTTCCTTATTACAACTATAGTATATTATACCACAAATCTCTATTCTTATTATTAAGGCCTCCATATTAGCTCTTCATCTTCTTCTTTTTCTTCTTCTCATGCCGGTTGGTATCTTTAGGCGTCGACGACAATGGCCTGGTCAGGCGGGCAATGAGTAGTACTGCACAACCCTGAATACTTACCAATTATAATTATACCCCAAGAACCCTATTTTAATTATCAAGGCCCCTATACTGAACCCTGAAAGAAATCTAATAAGAATATCCTTATACTAACCCTTTGAAAGGAACCCTATTCTATTTATCAAGGCACCTATAGCAGGCCAGCTCTAAACCCTAAACCCTAAATCGTGTTTTTGCACCTTTTACTTTTGGCGTCTCTCCGTCTGCAACGTGCGCCGTTCTCTGCCGCTGATGGGCATCACTAACAAAGGAGGCGCTAATACTTAAAAAAGGGTTTTTTTTGGAGGGGGGGGGGGTATATAATACTATAACTATAACTATAATAAGGAACCCCGAAAATTACCTATAATAACGAACCCCCAAAGTAGTATTGCTAATTACTTGGACCCCTATATTATACTATAACTATAATCAGGAACCCACCCACAACCAAAAAAACAAAAATAGTATTGGTAGTGATTTAGGCCCCTATAACCCTAAACCCCTAAACCCCAGGTATCGGTAGTTATCTAAGGTAGAACCCATGGGCCCCTAGTATGGGCCCTTAACCCTGGGACCCTAATATACCTACTATATATATACCCTATATATACCCTTAAGGGACCCTAGAATCCCTTAGGGGCCCATGGGTTCAACCTTAGAAATTATTTAGGCCCCTATAAGATGCATCTCAGGGCTCGTCGGCCGAGGCCAAGGATCCCGCCTCTCGCATGCACACTTCTCAGCATCTCTTTTTAGGGTTTAGGCTTTAAGGTTTTAGGGTTTAGGGTTGTGGGTTTTGGGTTTTGGGTTTTAGGGTTTAGGGTTTTGGGTTTTTGGGGTTTAGGGTTTTGGGTTTTAGGGTTTAGGGTTTAGGGTTTATCTTCACACATTGTAGGGTTTAGGGTTTAGAGGGTTCAGGGTGTAGGGTTGAGGGCTGTGGGTTTGATAGGGTTTAGGGGGTTACGAAAATATATGAATTATGGACCTATTCATTGCAGCTCTCTCTGCAGGGTCGTCTCGAGGGTTCGGGTGTAAGCTGGGAATCAAGGCTTAGACATCGGATTTACATGGGCTTAGACGATTTAGGGTTGGCTGTTTAGGGTTTCACGGGTTTGAGATGAGTGATTCGATCCTAAACCCTAAAACAGGGCAAGCAGCATCACCTTCAGGGTTTGAAAGTGACATCGTCACAGCATAGAAATCATCCTCTGGCTGTCAAACTACTCGACACCTTCAGAACATGATAAAACTTATCGAATTTGAGTTGGTCTGAAAGTTGTTGTTGTTTTTTTGAGGGCTGTGTCGGGTCTTAGTATAGGGGGCCTTATGTAATACTTAGAATACCGGCCTAGGGGTAGTAGCGCATACTCTAATAGCCCCGAAGCGGTACGATCAAACATGAAACAGGAAGCAGTTGGAAAGCGGCATTGGTAGTTGCAAGGAATTCTCAAATAGATCATCTCGGTTACCCTCAGCCCCCAACCTCGAATGTGAACCTTGAGCGTGAATCTTATGCCTAATCAACAAAGCCCTAATATAAGCCATTCCTAACTATTTCATACTTACTTCCCCAGTAAGCCAGGGAAATAAAAGGTTAAAACTTCAATCAACTACTAAATTAATGGAACCCCAAAAGTTTAAAGGTTGAGTAGATTATTACTAGATGAAAGGTTCGGTAGATTATTACTAGATTATAAGAACCCCCAAAAGTTTAAAGGTTGGGTATAATGTAGGGGCCGTAATAGTTGGAATAGGGTTTTGCGCTCGTTTATAGTATTCAAATAATAAGGAGCCCATACAGTAATGTTGGTCATTATTTAGGCTTCCATATTATTGGAGAACCAAGCATAAGAACCCACGAAGTTTGAAAGTCGTGGTGATGGAGAACTGATGGTCTGCTTTTGCCCTGCCACCTTCTATGGCAAGTTTTTGACTTCGCTCGCGCTGAGCGCCTTGTTCATGATCCTCACCTTAAGGGCTGTAGAGGCTCCTTGAAGCCTAAACCCCTATGTCCAAAACGGGGGTTTTGGAGATGATCTAGTGTTAAAAACCCCCTTACACTGAAGAACCCCTCGAGAGTACAGCACCGGAATTCCGTGTGTTTTCTACACTTAAGTCCTGTTTGACAAGCTTCGAAGGCTGAAGGCTTGTTCCAAGGTTTAAGACCGCATTAAGGTCCAGGTCCTGGCTATAGCAAAATAAGTTTTTTTTCTGACAATGTTGGAGTCCCTCCAACCTTCAATCTAAACCAAGGCACTTTTGCGGTCTGAACTATTCCGATTTGCTGCTCAGATGATTCAGATATGGTGTTCAGGTTGATCTTGCTACAAAAGCTCTCTTCTTCAACAACCAGGCCCAAAAAAGTTCAAACTTTTTAGGAGAGACCTAATATATAAAGCCAAAAAGTTTAAAGTTCTCCCATTGGCTATCTAAGGAAGTCTAGAATGCCATAAGACCTCAGAGTGGCTTAGCGTACTTGCTTTGGCTCCCGTCCTAGCCGGTTGCGGAAGACTTGACGGTTTAGGGTTTAGGGTTTAGGCTTTAGGGTTCCATGTTCATGTAGAACAACCTACAGAGAGCAGCGTCAGAAATGGTACGGTTGGTGCTGTAAAGCCCTGAAAAGAAACGCTAAACCCTGAACCCTAAATCCTAAACCCTACAACAACCCTGATATAGTCGCTTCTGAAGGTTTCGAGAAAAGGAGCCCGGAACAAGCCTCATTGTAAATCAAAAAGAGCCTCGAGTTTGCCCATATCGCGCCAAGGCACGTTCCGCAGTTTGCCTTCAAGAAGCGCTGCTAGCAGCTCGGCGGACCAGCTATGACGCCGTCTAGGGTTCAGGGTTTAGGGGACACGCAAGTTCGGGAATCCTAAACTCGTAAACCCGAGAGTTCTCCGTAACTCTGCAGTCCAAGTGAGAACTCTCTGAACTGTAATGTAGGGGCTTTAACAATTAGAATAGGGTTTTGGGGTATATTATAGTATATTTATACTAAGGAACCCCAACAACAAAAAGCAAGGTAACTATTTAGGCTTCTATAGAAACCCTGTTTAACCCTAAACCCTGAACCCTAGACCTTAAACCCTAAACCCTAAATCCTAAACTCTAAACCCTAAACCCTAAACTCTAAATCCTAAACCCTAAACTCCAAACCCTAAACCCTTTAAGGCGGCCTGTGGGGTTGTGAGACTTTGGACTTCAGGCGGTACTCCTTGCTCTCCCAACACTATCCGGCTCAGAGTTCAGGGTTTAGGGGTTGAGGATCTAGGGGTTTAGGGTTTAGGGGTTTAGGATCTAGGGGTTTAGGGTTTAGGGTTTAGGGTTAGGGGTTTGGGATCTAGGGGTTTAGGATCTGGGGTTTGAGGGTTTAGTTTTCAGGACTTCAGACTGTCAGTGCTCTGACCTGTAGTGCAAGTCTGTCTCAACACACTTCTCTCTGCTCTGTCATTATCTCACAAACGGGGAAGCACTACCGCACACACATGCACGCGCACTGTAGGGCACCGTGAGCAGTTTCCCGCTCCTTCATCAAATCTGATCCTTGACAACGGTGGTTCTCACCATCAACATTGTCTAATCTTACCCCTGCCACCCATCCCTAGCGTCAGCAACAGCATCATCGTCAGCGACACTTCACTTCCAACATCACAATCATCATCTCCTTCTTCACCAGTGGCATGCATGAACCTTCCAACTCCTGGTTCCAGTCAGCAGTACCTTCAAAATCGTGAATGCCAAGAGCATGATCATGACAGAAGCACCATGATGATGGGCATCCTCATCAGAATGAGCAGCAGGCAGAGCACGTTCGTCAAAGCGTCCTCAGCATCAACTTCATGGGTGTCCCTGCCATTGTAGCCGCCATCACCACCCCTCGTATCCTCCGTCCTCATCACCAGTGCCTGCAAGAGACCATCAGTATGCTCGACCCCGGAGTCCTCTATGGTTTAGGGTTTAGGGTTTAGGGATCCTAATCCTGCTTTATCTCTTGCACCTCCTCCTCCTCCGCTTCCTCAACATGATCGCTGATGCATCTACGCCGCTGTGCTGCAAGTGCAGCAGCATATAGCACTTGTTCAGTGGATGCTTGAACACCGGCTTGTAAGCAAAAGTTGCAAAACCCCCAAACCCCAGACCGTAACCATTAATGAGAGTGCTTTAATAGTTTCAAAATGTTCGAATAGGGGCGTGTACTAGACTGTACATCTAACACGGAACCCTAAGGAATACCATCAATACTTATTCTCACCCCTCTACTGCTCCACGGAAGCCTAAATCCTAAACCCTAGAAGCCCTCTAAGCCCGATCCACACCTATGAGCCCTATTAATATAAGCCAAACCCCAAACTAAACCCTGAAACCCCAAACCCTAAACCCAAACCCTAAACCCGGTGCCCTAAACCCAAACAGAGCCCGAGCCTTCCGCCCCTTGCAGGCGCAGAGAGGCTTATGGTGGCCGTGGTTGTTTCTGTCGCAGCTCAAAGCGCTCGCGCTGGTCCCGGCGGTCACCTGGGTTCTGGGCTGACCTAAACCCGAAACCCTCAACCCCTGGACCCCTAACCCCTAAAACCGGAGATCTATAAACCCGGTCTGAAGCGCTGAAATCATCCTCACTATCGCACAGAATCAGCGAATGAGGTCTCTTCAAATATTAGCCAGGAACGGTAGCACTTCATATCGAGGCTCCAAATCACAGCCCGTCCTGGATTTTCGTAAAAGGGGGGACCCTGCTCTAGGTCCTTCTTACAAGCAGCACCAAATGGGAGTTTCTCAAAATAAGGGGTACCTTATTTTGGGGGTCCTTATAATAAGGATCCTACTGTTTAGGGTGCTATATTAGGGTCCCCTATTTTCGGAAACCCCCAGATGTTGATGCCATAGGCTCCCAACTTAATCCAGGGTTTAGGAGTTTAGGGTTCAGGGCATGGGGCTGGTGCGCAGTCATCGTTTCGGCTCGTGGAGAAAGGGCTGCCTGCATAGTTGCGAGCTCCATGGAAGCCTCGGCCACACGTCAGTTTAGGGCTTTAGGGTTTGGGGTTTAGGGCTTAGGGGTTTAGAGTTTAGGTTTTAGGGTTTAGGGTTTAGGGCTTTAGAGTTTAGGGTTTTTGGGGGGATAGGGAGTAGCGCTAATCCCTGCAATGCCAATCGCCAACTTTGAACCAACGGCCTCTCCTAAATCCTGAAGCCTCCACCCGAAACCCACAAAGCGCCCAGAGTTGACCTAAGGTAGTACCCTTATAGTGTTCGGTTTAAGGGTTTAGGGGTTTAGGGCTTATAAGGCCTACTATAAGGGTTTAGAGTTTAGGGGCCTTAATAGCTAGAATAGGGCTTTGGGCTCTTTTTTTATTACAGTTATTTCAAGGAACCCTCACAGTAATATTGGTAAGTATTTGGGCTTCAATATCCTCCCGATTCCTGAACAAGAAGCAGCATACAGTAGGCTTTATGTCTGGCTGTTCGAATGTATATGGGGGGGGTTCCGAAAATAGGGGACCCTAATATGGTACCCTAAATAGTAGGATCCTTAATATAAGGACCCCAACATAAGGTGGTTACCCTAATTTTCGGAAACTCCCATATTGCTCAGAACCTACGGACACCTGAAGCTGCAACGGACCCTTGGGGGCAGAGAGTCTGAGAGTTGAAGACACAAAGCTTCGGAATCCTGAACCCTAAAACCCTTAACTCTAAGCCCCTAGACTCCAAAACCCTAAACCCTAAACCCTAAACCCTAAACTCTAAACCCCTAAACCCTAACCCCTAAACCCTAAACCCTAAACCCCCTATAAACCATAAAATGTTGGAGTTCGAGTGTTCAGGGTTTGGGGGTTTGCAAAGTTTCTGCAATCTTCGGGCTCGGGCTTAAGCTGACCGTTTTTTGGGCACTACCCATAGGCCCCATAGTAGGTCCTGTTTGGGGTTACCTTATAGGATTCTAAATATGAGCCCCCAAAAGGAACTACTATGGGGCCTATGGGTAGTTGGACATGGTTTAGGGTTTAGGGTCCAGGGTTGTGGTTTTGGGTTTCGGGGTCTAAGGCTCTGGTCCAGTTCTGTCCAAGCAGCCTCGGCAAGTGTAGCCAGCCTCCTTGAAGGCAGCGCCCACCTTCTCGTTGCTGGTTAGAGCAACCATCTTGGTTTCGTCCTCAGCTGACAGGCGACTGCCACAAAGCCCAAAAGGTTTACGGCTGAGGTTTAGGGTTTTGGGCTTCAGCCCTAAATCCGTAAACCTCAGACCCCTGTCTCTAAGGTTTCTAGACAGGCTTACCAGTCAGGTGCCTCTGTCAAAATACGGACTTTCCACACTTCTCCAGGAAGTGCAGACATGCACTTCTTCTTGCAGGACTTGAGTCAAACCCCCTTTCAGTGCACAACTTTCCCAAGCATGGCCAGTTCTTACGATGCAACCCCGCTATCTCTTTGAACCACTATAGAACCTTTTCGCTTTGGAATCTGGGACCTGACACTAGAAGACCTAACACAATACGAGTAGTATGATGAAGGAGCATAGTTGACTAGTGAAGACCGCTTAGATTTGTGTAGAGTGGAGAAAAGCCTTGCTACCTTATGAGTGTTAGGTTAGCTGGGTTTGCCATGAAGGCCACTCGTTCCAAGTATACAGTCTGCGACGCCTTCAGTTTCTATGTGCCGTTGTATAACAGGGATCTCCAAATCCGAGACTGTGAACTCCAAGACCTCCGAGATGATAAGCTTCCCTTTTACTGTAGGGTCGCGGGCGCACTCTGAGAACATTTCATAAGATTGCAGCGGTCTAGATACCAGCGCCCAACCACTGTCAGATGGCAGATGCCTCATCTCGTCTATTTTCACCTGCACGGCCTCTCTCAGAAAAATGGCATCCAAGTAGCACATCCTTCGAAACCATTGCTGGAGCACACCTTCGCAAGTAGGAGGCTTCCGTAGAGTGCTCTCCTATTACAGCTGCAGCTCTTGAGAGGGCTCCAAGATCTTGCAGGGAAGGCGAGTTTAGACCCGAACTGAGTATTAAGGGCCCCTAAACCCTAAACCCTGGGCTGCAGGTTCGCGGCATGGCCGCCAGCAACAGGTTTACCAGGATACTTCTGGAAAGATAAGACGGGTTTTGAAAAAGCCCCCCCAAACCCTAAACCCTGAACCCTTAAACTCTTAAACCCTAAACACCACCCCAACTGGCGGTTCCCGAAAAAGTACAACACCGGTTCCACCAAAAGCCTCATTTGGGGGGGTCCCGATAGATTTCTTCCGGGCTTTCAATCTAAAAAGGCACAGGGTAACTTGGGGTTTCGGGCTTTTTAGGGTGTTTAGGGTTTTAGGGTTTAGGGCTTCAGGGTTGTAGGGTTTTGGGGTTAGGGTTTAAGGTGTTAGGGTTTAGGGTTTTAGGGTCTAGGGTTTAGGGAAAACCTCAACAATGGTTCACAATGGTTCTATTCCTTATTCCAACAAAACAACTACCGTCTCAACCAAGTTTTGCAAATCATGAGTATGTACACGAAGATCCACCATTACACATTGACTGTATGTGAAAACCTCCGCCGGTATACCACCCTGAACTTTGAACTCACTTACAATGACCCGATTGCTGTTGTGTGTGCGCGTGCCCCTACACCATAGACCCTAGGCCCAAGCCCTAAACCCTAAACCGTAAGCCCTAAGACCCTAAACAAGCCCTAAATCGTAAACCCTAGACCCTAAGCCCTAAGACCCCAAGACCCGAGCCGCACTGCTCTGTCCGGTGATGCAAGATACTGTCGGGTTCAGGGTTCTTGGTTTGGGGTTTAGGGTTCCAGCAGCGACGACCAGGCAAGAAATGCACCCATCTTCTTGAACATACTGTGATATACTGAACTGCGAACATAAGAATCTCTCCACTGGTCTATCAGCAGTGTCGCTAAGCAGGACGTCTCGTCTGATAGCTTGGGAAACAACAACATGTTTGACTCGGCCGCGGCGGTGGAACACTATCACACTAAGCTAAACCCTAAGGCGCTGACTTGTGTGGCTCATTTCCTGTACTTGCGGCTTCTACAGTGAGCGCGGATTGAAGTAGGGCTCCCGACGCGGACAACCCAAGTTTACACTCATCGGCATGTCCATCATCCCTACATGCATCCACTAAGTCGAATTCCCAAGACTGTAGCAAACCAACTAATCCAAAAAATCCTTGTAGCCATTTACGCCATGAGGCTCCCTTTCAAGAACCCTTATAGATCACTTTAGAGAACCTGCACAAGAGCCTGTCAGAACTGACCCAATAATACTAGAGGGGCCTTGAGGGGCCTTGAAAAAGTAGCATAGGGTTTTGGGATATACCTTAAACCTAAACCCTGAACCCTGAACCCTAAACCCTAAATAGACCCCGAAGATTACCCTAAACCTAAACCCTCAACCCTGAATCCTAAACCCTAGATAGACCCCGACCTATGATCTCCGTTGTAGTTCCTGTTTTGGGTTTAACAAAATATATATATATATATATATCTCTCTCTCTCTCTCTGTCTCTCTCTCTCTCTCTCTCCTCTCTCCTCTCTCTCTCTGTGTATATATATATATATATCTCTCTCTCTCTCTAACTATCTCTCTCTCTCTCTCTCATAAAACCTCATAAATATGTATGCAGATATTCACACATATGCGGGTGTAGGGTCCTGTCCTTGCTAAGTTGCAGTCTGGGCCATGGTCCAACGGCGAAACCATGCGCGATTGGGATCATCCCTTTCCAAGCCTTTCCCTTTCTGGGTAGTTACGGTTATAGGAGCCTTACAGAAGGTCTATGTACCTTTTAGAAGCCTTATAGAAGCCCTAAGTACCCTAAAATCCCCACCTGTACTTAAAAAAGGCAGGTTCTTTGGGGATAGGGTAAGCCCAAGACCCTAAACTAAACCCTACCTAAACCCTAAGCCCTAAACCCTAAACCCTGAACCCTGAACCCTAAGCCCTAAACCCTAAGCCCTAAGCCCTAAATGCTGGTTCCCGAAACCGACGGACGTTGGAAACCCAGGAGCAGCTGGAGAAAGCCTTGGAGAGTGCAGATATGCGCGTTGCTACGGCCCTGGGTTACGGGTTAAGGGGTTTAGGGTTTAGTTTAGTGCTTAGGGTTTAGGGTTTAGTGCTTAGTGTTTAGGGTTTTGGGTTTAGTGTTTGGGGTTCAGGTTTTAGGCTTTAGGGTTCAGGGGTGAAGGGTTTAGAGTTTAGGGTTTAGGGTTTAGGGTTTAGTTTAGTGCTTAGTGTTTAGGGTTTAGTGTTTAGGGTTTAGTTTAGTGCTTAGTGTTTAGGGTTTAGTGTTTAGGGTTCAGGGTTTAGAAAGCATGGGGCATGGCAGTAAGGCCTATAAAGCCAAAACACCTAAGCCTCTACACCCCTGATGCCCTGATGCCCCAAAGCATGAGACCCCTAAATGGATCCCGACGGTTGATGATATAAACCCTGCATTAGCCATAATTAGAATATACGATAATTCCCATAGTTAAGGGTCCTGTATCGGGTAATGCAGGATTTATATCATCAACAGAATGATTCAGATCAGGGTGACAACAAGGCTGGCCAGGGGAATTTTCCCCATGGGGGCGCCTCTTGAAGTAGGAGTTGCTGCTTCGGGGCTTGAGAGAACAGGGGGGGGGGCGGTGCCAAGGAAAAAATGTGGACCGGCTATAAAGCCGAAGACATCGGGTCAAATGGAGCAAAACTATATGCTCCTGATATTCAGCTCTCATATTCAGCTTTCTAAGATTTAGCCTCAAACCTGGCCGAAAGCCTTAAACTCTAAACAAAAAACCCAAAAAGCCTTATGATAAACACTTAAACCCTCATACAACCATAATTCTTCTCCTCCCGAAGCCTTGCACACAAAACCCAATGAACCCTGTGAGCGGCATGAGCCTAAACCCTAAACCCTAACCCCGAAACCTGAAACCCCTAAACCGTAAACCCTAAACCCTAAATCCCTAAAAACCCCTAAGCCCT
>CAJNDV010036033.1:0-10773 GCA_905221635.1 Symbiodinium sp. CCMP2456
CTCTGTGTCTCTGTGTCTCTGTGTCTCTGTGTCTCTGTGTCTCTGTGTCTCTGTGTCTGTGTCTGTGTCTGTGTCTGTGTGTGTGTGTGTGTGTGTTTGTGTGTGTGTGTGTGTGTGTGCGTGTGCATATATACACATATAACATACGTCTATATATATATATATATACATATTGTAGATATATATATATATATATACTGTCTGTATATATATATATATATATATTGTATATTATATATATAACATATATATATATACACATACATACATATATTGTATGTATATATATATATATACTGTCTGTATATGTATATGTATATATATATTGTATATTATATATATATATATGTTGTATATTATATATATATATTGTATATATATATATATATGCTGTATATCATATATATATATATATTATATATATATATATCCTTTTGCAAGGACCAACCTTTCAGTAGTAATTCCCTAAATTAAATATAAATTCCCGAACCCGTAGCCCTGTGTCTTGTTTTGGGGGGTATTCCCTGAATTCCCCAAATTCCCTGAATCTGAACCCCATGGTTGGGATGTATGTGGGCCCGTTCATGTTTAGGGAATTTAAGGAATTGAAGGAATCAGGGGAATTCCATAATCCAAGACATAGGGCTAGGGATTAGGGATTAGGGAATTTGGGGAATTTCAGGAATTTGGAGCATTTAGGGATTTTCAAAGAAGTAGGGAATTCCAAATATCCAATACATGGGGGTACAACACCGGCATGCGCACGTCCGACGCATCCTGCGTAAATAATCGGATGTGGGGGGGGCAGATTTGCAGCACTGCTGTATATGATCGGTTGTGCGCACATGTCGCAGCGCCACCTCAATCAGTTCTCTTTAAAAGAAAGCAAGACCACCACCCTTCCCTAAGGTAATGTATTTGGACGGGAGTGTTACATCGATGTCTGTGGGTTCGAAGTACATTTCCTCCTGTTCCGATGGGCCCAGCAGGGATCCTTGCACATTTGTTGTCCGTGAGACATTCTGACTGAGATATTCTGGTTCGGGTACTTCGGTCATGGACCCCGGGAGCAACGAACAGCAACGAATAATGTACTTGAGGCGGTGGTGGGGGACTCCCGAAGTAGGGAACAGCGGAATCCGGCAATAGCAGCAATAGCATTGATTCCGAATTAGAACAAGAAGAATGATATTCATGGTGAAACTACTAGTAGTGTGAAACTCTAGTAACGATTCCTCACCACCGGATTTCGACGCCCGATCTTCAACCTTAGGGCAGGGGCCTGTTCGCGTAGGCCCCAGCACAGAGCCTGCATTTCATTTCGAGTCAGTTCAATCCCACAGCGTTAGCTGGAGGACTTTATGCGACGCGAGTTTGGATCCGTGGCA
This sequence comes from Symbiodinium sp. CCMP2456, assembly GCA_905221635.1. Taxonomy (NCBI): domain Eukaryota; class Dinophyceae; order Suessiales; family Symbiodiniaceae; genus Symbiodinium; species Symbiodinium sp. CCMP2456. The sequence goes on from CAJNDV010036033.1 coordinate 1,389, forward strand.
TGCACCTTGGACGCCGATGGTGGGTAGCTGCGAGTAGTTACTTTGCTTGTTCCATGGCCCTGAGCTCTAAACTCTCAATGTACTGCTGCAACAACACTAAACCCGAATCCTCAAGCCCTAAAACCGCACCACTCGAAACAAGACTACGAAGTGGTTAAGGTCAAAGCAGGGTTGGAAGTTCTGGGAGGGATCATTTCAGCCCTTGGGGTTTTCGGGCAGTTGAGGTGTAGGCTTTGGGTTTAGCATTTCGGCTTTAGGGTTTGGGGTTTAGGCTTTCGCTCTTTTGCTTGGGGTTTGGGGTGTGGTGGGCTAGGGCGACGGAGACTTCCTTCCCTTGCAGCGAGGCATGCTCGTCACGTTGACAGCGCGACAAACGCGGGTATCACTACAAGTGTTCTTGGACTCATAGTTTTGGCATGCTTACTATCAGTATTAACCGAAGTCCTAAACCCTTACCCCATTGGATGCGGCTGGTTCTTGGAAGCCTTAAATCCAAACCTAATTCTAAGGCGCGGGGCATGGCTATCCAGCAGTCACCTGGTACTCGGCGCTGAGGCATTCAGGATTTGGTTGTCATTTCGAACATTGCATGTTCAGGGCTGATTGCTGTCGTTGCTCTTGCTGATGTTCTGTCGACGTATGTTGACATGTTTGGTTCTGTGCAGCTTCGCGCTACTGCTTTTACCGATATCATTGGAAACTGCAAGCTGCTGCCATTGTTGTGGTTGCTGTGGTTGCTGGAAGATCAGGGAGAGGCCAGGGAGCAAAAAGGACTTGGAGTTCTAGCAGCACAGTGTTTTGGACTTGGTTAACACCGTTGGTAGCTCTCAGCGCTGGCTTCCCCGCTTATATGGTCACAAGATGTTGGAAGTCTGGTCGACATGAACAGAAAGATAACAGCTGTGATGACTCCTGCTTTGTGGTGCCGGTAGTACTGCCAGGCTTGCTGTCATGGCCAGCATGCTTATGCTTGCTAGCATGTCATGCGTGGCAGCCTTCCGCCTCCAAACCGCAAGGCATGTTAACTGTTGCTACTGTGACGATGAGTAGTCGTACTACGCGAGACTTCTAGTGTATGGGGCCGGCCTGATGACCTGACAGAGGTCAAAAGGTTCATGTATGTTCATGTTCAACGTGGGTTTAGGCACCGCATCAGGCATTACTGCATACCGGCCACTGGGCGTCTTTCCTTCTGGGGGCGCGACCGGTGGTTTACCTTGGTCCAGCTCAAGATCCTCACAGGACCTGCCGAGAAGATGTACCGAAACCCAGACCCGGGGCCGAGGTCAAAAACAAAGGAGACATAGGAATAGCGTGTTGAAGCTAGCCCCCATCCATGCAACGGCTTTTCTAAGGCTCGTCGGCCCGTTGTGAAGTCCAAGATGAACATATTCCTTCGGAAGTTAGGGCTGGATGCCGCAGGTGTAGCCAAGACCCCCGCTCCTAAACACCCTTGAACCTGCGCTTCAACCATGCGCACGAAAGTTTACAAACATGCCTTGTTAAACAAGCTCGATTCCGCGTCGGCACAGACTCGAGGTGCAGTCGAAACTGAGGGCCGGTGTGAATTATTTGTTTTAGTCCTAAAAGGTCCTTGCGGTGTTCAGTTGGGTCTTCGGCGGTGTGATCTATGTAATCTTGCAAGATAGGTAGAGCGTAATCAAGATTAAGGTCGAGTCTAACCAATATCGTTGTGGGTGTCTCTGCGAAGTTCGTGAACTTAATCCGATCCCATTGGCGGTGTAGCCAGAATTCGGATTAGTTGTTTAAACTGTAAGAGAATTCGGATTAGTTGTTTAAACTGTACAGAAGTTAGCGTCTGAATGGGTACTGTAGGTCTTTGTCAGCGTCCAGACTCTGTAATTCGAAACATGGGAATAGTATGAAGACTGGATGTCCACGCATCTACGCAGGTATTGAAAGTACCATGCGTCAATGGACTTTAAATTCTTAAGTTCCAAGGGAAGAGCTTCAAGACCATATTGAAGAACCGGAATGAATGCTGCGTGGAAAGCTCTGACGTTTGCTGCCTAACGATGATTCTACTACGCCCTTAGGTGTCGTAGCTTCACGTACGCGACATGGGCCTTAATTCTACGACTCTACGATCTTGTATAGCTACTTCCGCGGTATTCGTGCTGGAGACCCGTGAGCCGAGATATTTTGAGGCATCCACCTTTGTGACTGGATTTCCTTCCACATACTGTATGTGATCCGTGTGTCGGTGTTGTGAGCTGTTTGGGAGGAGTTCTGTTTTGGTCTTGTTGAGGTGTAGCCCGTAAAGTGTAGCTTCAACCTGTACAGCTTGGGTTTAGGGTTTAGGGCTGCCTATTTTGAATTTCCAAGCTGCGTCACACCCTTGGCCCAAATCCTCGGCGTCGAAGTTCAATGAGTCAACGGTTCGTCTGATTTCGTCCCAGGACGGACGCATCAGATTCGTTTGCACATGGCGTTTGTTGGCCATCCGTGCCTTGCCGTGATTCAGGGTCGCCTTTGGCCACTCTTTCGGGCATCTTCGGGCTCTTCCCCAGATTGATTGGGGTGTGTTCCTAGTAATTCCCATTGTTGCTTATCCTGCCGGCTGGGAAGCACGGTACCCTGAGTCTTGAGTTCTAGAGTTGTTGATTGGTTTTAGTGTTTAGGGATGTTAAGGGGTTTCATGACCTTTACCCGTTACTAGATGTGAAGATATCCAACACCTGAGGGCTGGGCATTGGGTCCATGTACCCATACAGTATATATATATATATGGTACCCACCCCCAGGACCAACCTCCGCCATGAAACTGATCATGTCTGTACTTGTGTTGCTGCGATCTGATATTGAAAACCCTGTACATACCGATAAATTATTTGTTGGTTCTTATGGTCTTAGGCTTATATGCGTCGTAATACAGTTTCAAAAAACATGTTGCAATTTCGTGATTATATTTCTTGTGCTGCACTCCTGTTCTCTCTCACCGTTGAGCGATATTTTCAACATGCTTTCTTCTCAAGCAATACACTCAGATAGTTTCTTAGAGACTTCTATTCATCAGTCTCCATGCTCGCCAGTCATCGAGACGAAGAATTTGTCAGTTTTAATGAGGGTGTTGGTGTCAATGTAAATGCCAATCTCAGTGTTAGCATTAGTATCAATATTAGTATTAGTACTAGTCTTACTATAAGTTGATGAAGCACTAGAAATATTTGTTCAGTGTTCGTGTTAGTATTCGTCCTAGTCTTAGTCTTAGTCTTAGTCTTGTAGTCTTAGTATTTATATATGTATATCAGTATATTAGGATATTTACTATTTTCGCATATTAGTATGTTCGTATATTGGTATAGTTACTATAGTGGTATATTGGTGCATTGGTATATGATAATACTGATTTTTTAGTACATCGTTGAGCGCATGTGGTGGTACCTCATTTTAGTAAGACGTATACTCGTATACAGCAGTATGTGTGTGTGTACATATATATATATACTAGTATTAACTGTATGTTAATAGAATCGAATATGAATATGAATGGGATTATCGTGTTTTCTTTATTATTCGTGTTAATGTTAGTGTTAATATCAGTATTGAAAAAACTGTTAACATTGATATAAGTATTAAGATTAGAAAATGAAAGATTTGAGAGGTCATATATGTAGGAAGAGTAATACTTCTTATATCAACAATAGTAAACTAGTATTGGTATTAATGTTTGTATCAGTATGTATATTGGTATTGGTATTACGAGAAATATGGATATCATTGTTAGTATTCGTAGGAGCACAATTATTCCTAGTATTGACATTACTATGAGTATTTGTATTCGTGAGAGTATTAGTATTGAAAAAATCAATATGAGTACACTTATTAGTACTTGATTGAATACTAAAACTAGAGCTGAAATTATTAGGGCTATGAGTCTGTTTACTCGTGGGAATATTAATTTGAAAATAAATGTCAGGAAGAATTAGTACTAATATGAATATGAATATGAATACATTTGTATTATGTATTATAAGAATATGAGTATTCGTATTCATAGTAGTACTTACATGAATATATGTATTTGCATTGATATAAGCATTGGTATGTATATTGGTTTGAGTATGAACAGTACTAGTTATTATTGTTATAAGTAGTAAGAAAATAGTATTAGCAACAGTATGTATATTGGTATTCATATTTCTGGTAATATGAATATGATTAGTAGTACTCGTAGGAACACAAATACTCATAGTATTAACATTACTATGAGTGTAAGTATTCGTGAGAGTATTCGTATTCATTTTGAAAAGTAGTATTCGTGTAAGTATTAGTATTATTGTTCGTACGAGTATTAAGACTAATATTGGCATGGATACGAAAATGTTGATTCGTAGGGATATTATCAATCTGGAAAACATGAATATCATGCATAATAAGAGTCTCAATAATTCTACTCGCAGGAGTAATACTTGTATTAATATATGTACTCGCATTTGTACAAGCATTAGTATGTATATTAGTATGGATATTAATACTGCTGACAAGACTACGATTATAAGTAGTCGTAGGGTCAGTCGTTTTCAAACTAGACTTAGTTTTGCTTTCCTCATGGGAGCTTCCGACATTTCCCTGCCGACAGTGCACCTGGAGCCAGGATTATGAGCCAGAGCTCACGGTTTAGGGTTTTGGGGCTTCAGGTCTTTGGGTCCAGGGTGAGACGGAGATTGTCAATTTTCATTCTGGCTTCGTCAGTGTTCCGGTTGTTCGTCGCTTTAGACAAGGGTGTCAAAGCCCTGCTTGCAACAGAAAACACCAGGATAATGACCATTCCACAGACCATCGTGGAGTGATACTAGAGGGCATCTAGGCCGGAATGGAATAGTTGGGGAGGCCTAGGTAGACTCACAATAAAACCCCTACAGACAGCCCTTTACGAGCTCGTTCCCACGCCCCTAAAGCCAAGCCTCATTTCGGTTTCAGTGTTTCGTTTAGAAAGGTCTCTACACTTTCTAAGTAAGCTCTTGGGGGTTAAAGTGTCGAGCTTGAGCCTTAGAGCATTGAAGAGTACTGCGCCACACCTTAAATTGGTGCTGGTTTTTAAGAATTGTTCAATACACTTGGGCAGTTTGTTTCGATGGCAAGGTGTACGCACAGGGTGGCCTAGAAGCGAGTGCTCGAAGACAGCACAGGGCCTGCCTCTGACTGAAGCATCGTTCCTGTTCGGTTCTTCACCTGCCAAAGGTTTGCCAACAAAGTCAGTCAGGGGCGTCAATGCATCTGTTCGTCAGCCTCACAGGAAATTAAAGGAGGGTGGGACAAGGTCAGTTGATTCTGAGGCAGCACAAAACAAGATTGTGGTACTTGTAACCATCCTACCAAGTCTCCTGATCGGTCAATCGCGGGAAGCCCCGTCGACACGCCACAGCAGGTATTGGAGGGATGACGATCTCGACAGGCATCCGTCCAACGTAAATCCGCTGTGCAAGAGTCGATGGCTTATAGGAGCCTCGAAATCCATGGGGTAAGGTTTAATGATAAAGAGCAAACAGGGAACATGGGTTACCGTTATGTTTCGATGCGTACGAGAAGTTATCGAGGCTTCTGTGTCATGTGGCATCCCCTCTTTGCATAGTTTCAGGATCCAGAGTGCCCAGGTGCCGATTAAGCATCTTTGTGTCGCAGTCTGATCATGCCCACCGATCCCCTCACGCAGATCCGCGTCTGGCGTTTGGACCTCAAAGTTACGGTACACAGCTTGACTGAACGCGAAAGCGATGCGAAAGTGCTATCGCTCAAGCAGCTAATCCGTCTTGGATGCGACCGAAAAATCGAGGATCTTCAGTTAATGCATGAGCCCTAGCTCCGAACGATCGCTTCCTGAATTACTCCCGAACTGCACTTTTAGTCATAGCAGGCTGGCTCTGGAACAGGATTCTTGCTTCAAGGAGCTGTGAATCGTGAAAAGGGGCAAAAGGGCAGCCTCACCAAAGCCGCAAGCGCTGAAATACTAAGCCTCTAAGACGCTAAGCTGCGCATGGACTTTCAACGGCCTCAGGATGAGGGGACTGAGGTAAGTACATCCACAAGCGTATGTTATACTTCCTCAATGATGAGCACATGGGCGACCCGCGCGGGAAGCCTCACTAGTAAGTGCCACGATCCTGCAAGTAGAAGCCCTGCTCCCATGGCCGACGCGTGCCAGGCTGGTCGTTGACATGTTTTTTGGATTTCCGGTGCATGTTTTAGGATCCAGCTTGTGCACGCAACACACACACACACATATAAATAAATAAATACATAAATACAATAATAAATATGTGTATATATATATACATATATATATATATATGTATATACATATATATATATATATGTATATAAATATATATTGTATATTTATTTATTTATTTGTTTGTTAATCTGTTTATCTATTTGTAAACACACGTACATACACATACGCAGATACGCATGTTGAGCCCCAAGCGCTGATGGACATCTAAAACGTTGAACCCAAAGCGGGAGCCTTGGGCTTAGGTTCGGTTAGCAGGGACGCGGTTTCGAGACTGTGCCTTTCTACATGTGTGACTTGCTAAGGACTGTATGTGTAGCTTCGATATGCTACCGGGAGAGCCCAAAACCCAATGCGAGGCCTTTTCCAAATCAATGTTCGACCACACGAATGCCGTTGGCAAGAAGCCCTAAACCTTTTGTATAGAGTGGGTTGCGTGCCACTCCAGCTTCAGTCTTCTTTGGCACGGTAGCCGCGCAGAGAGCAACGCGACTGTAACTGCACAAGGACATGAGTTCCGCCGATACAGCGCCAATGACAACATGCTCCAAATATACTATACTCTAAGACACGATGATATACGTTAACGTACTACCATATCCTGTAGTACAATGGAGCAACATGCTCTAATATATTCGAACAGTCACTGTCCTCGTTTTGGGGGTTGGATCCGTGGGGGGCTGGATCAGTGGGGTTTGAAGGCCAAAACCAATTTCCTCAATAGTTGAGCCAGCCCTAGAATCCTTCCAGCCCATGGCTGTCTCAAAAGCGTTTGCTTGGACCCTGGAGTTGGCTTTTAATTGACAACAGCGGCTGCACACCTGCATTTGCTTGCCAGTTGGGCTCTGGATCAAATGCATTTCGGTGACAGTTCGAATCCTCACGAAAGGCATTTGGGTGTCCCAAATGAGTGCCAAAATGTATTTGCTTGCCAGTTGGGCTTTGGAACAACTGCATATCTGAGACAGTTCCAATCCTCACGAAATACATTTAGGTGTCCTAAAATGAATGGAAAAAATACATTTGCTTACCACTTAGGCTTTGGAAAAAATACATTTCTGAGAAAGTTCGAATCCTTACGAAATACATTTAAGTGACCCAAAATGAGTGCAAAATGCATTTGCTGTCCAGTTGGGCTCTGGAACAAATGCATTTCGGTGACAGTTCGAATCCTTACGAAATACATTTCGGTGTCCCAAAATGAATGAAAAAATGCATTTGCTTACCACTTAGTCTTGGGGAAAAATGCATTTCTGAGCGAGTTCGAATTCTTACGAAATACATTTAGGTGTCCCAAAATGAGTGCAAAAATGCATTTGCTTACCACTTAGGCTTTGGAAAAAATACTTTTCTGAGAAAGTTCGAATCCTAAGAAATACATTTCGGTGACCCAAAATGAGTGCAAAATGCATTTGCTGTCCAGTTGGGCTCTGGAACAAATGCCTTTCGGTGACAGTTCGAATCCTTACGAAATACATTTCGGTGTCCCAAAATGAATGAAAAAATGCATTTGCTTACCACTTAGGCTTGGGAAAAAATGCATTTTTGAGAGAATTCGAATCCTTACGAAATACATTTAGGTGTCCCAAAATGAGTGCCAAAATGCATTTGCTTGCTACTTAGGCTTTGGAAAAATACATTTCTGAGAAAGTTCGAATCCTACGAAATGCATTGAAGTGACCCAAAATGAGTGCAAAAATGCATTTGCAGTTGGGCTCTGGGCAAATGCATTTCGGTGACAGTTCATTTCGGTGTCCCAAAATGAGTGAAAACATGCATTTGCTTACCACTTCGGCTTGGGAAAAAAAACATTTCTAATCCTTACGAAATACATTTAGGTGTCCCAAAATGAGTGCAAAAATGCATTTGCTTACCACTTAGGCTTTGGAAAAAATACATTTTTGAGAAAGTTTGAATCCCACGAAATACACTTAGGTGAAACAATGCATTTGCTTACCAGTTAGACTTGGGAAAGAATGTATTTCTGAGAGAGTTCGAATCCTCACAAAATACATTTTGGGTGTCCCAAAATGAGTGCAAAAATGCATTTCTGAAAGAGTTCGAATCCTTGCGAAATACATTTCGGTGTCCCAAAATCAGTGAAAATGCATTTGCTTACCACTTAGACTTGGGAAAAAATGCATTTCTAAGAAGTTCGACTTTGCGAAAAATGCATTTTTGGTAACCCAAACTCAGAGTAACAATGCATTTAATTATTTTTGCTGCGTATGGAAAAATCAAAACTTCTCAAAACGATCTACAAGTGAGCTTTCAACAATTTTTTTTGTCAAATTTTGTCCGCCTCGAAAAACTCAAAATTTCTCAAAAGTTCTCAAAAGGTCATCAAAAAGTCATCAAAAGGTCATCAAAAGTTCTCAAAAGTTCTCAAATCACTGTTTTCGGACTGAAAAAAATCAAAATTTCTCAAAAGTTCTCAAATACCACTCAAAAAATCTCAAAAGTTCTCAAAAAAGAAACTCAACACGATAACATTTTTGCATTGAAATCGTGTCGGATTGAGGAAATGTGTCATTGTCCTTCGCGCGAGTGCGCGTGCACTCGCGCGCGACGTCCAATTTTTGGAAGAGTGAATGGTTCCCAAAATGCATTTGGAGTGGTCTGAGTCCCCACGTATGCGCTCCCGAATATGCATTTCGAATGCTGTTTCGATTAGGAAAAATGCATTTCAGGTGTAGAAAAGGACAAGTCAAAATGCATTTGCTGCTGCGGAGTCACCATCAAGCAGCTTAAAAAACAGCATTTTGAAATGCTCTTCCCAACTGCAAAAATACATTTCAGGCGTTGAAAAGGACAAGTCGAATGCGTTTGCTGCTGCGGAAGTCACCATAAAAACTGCATTTTGAAATGCTCTTTCCAACTGGAAAATGCATTCAGGTGCTGAAAAAGACAAGTCGAAATGCATTGGCTCTGCGGAAGTCACCATGAATGAACTTCGAAAACTGCATTTTGAAATGCTCTTCCCAACTCGAAAATGCATTTCAGGTGTTGAAAAGGACAAGTCGAAACGCATTTGCTGCTGCGGAAGTCACCATGAATAAGCTTGAAAAACTGCATTTTGAAATGCTTCCAACTGGAAAAATGCATTTCAGGTGTTGAAAAGGACAAGTCGAA
>CAJNDV010036035.1:2873-23938 GCA_905221635.1 Symbiodinium sp. CCMP2456
TCCCATTACCTTAAATAACCATTGAAACCCTAAACCCTAAACCCTAAACCCTAAACCCTAAACCCTAAACCCTAAACCCTAAACCCTAAACCCTAAATCCTAAACTTATATAGCCCGGTAGTCTCCATATTAACCCCAATAACCTACAAGGGTCCCTATTGAGGGTCCCTCCTAAAGCCCTTAGAGACATAAAGGACCCACACGGGTAGTTCTCTAAACTCGCCGTGCTAGTTTTGGGACCTGAACTTCTTAAAACAGTCTAGGGTTTAGGATTCAGGGTTTAGGATTTAGGGTTTAGCGTTTAGGATTTAGGGTTTAGGGTTTTAAACCCTACATCCCAACCCCCAAAAGTACTTACATGGAGGAGGGTCCAACTTATATAGGGACTCTGGTCTTTCTTACACTCTGGGTTGCACGGGGGAAGAGAGAGAGAGAGAGAGAGAGAGAGAGAGAGAGAGCAAGTCGTCAGCTGATTCAACCCAAACCCTAAACCCTAAACCCTAAACCGTAAACCCTGAACCCTAAACCCGAAACCCTAAACCCAAACCTCAAACCCCCTGAGACCCAAAAGGTTGAAAGAGCCGACCCTGGGCCGGATGAAGGATGGCTTGGGGTTTAGAGTTTAGGGTTTAGGGTTTTAGGGCTTAGGGGTTTAGGATTTAAGGGTTTAGGGTTCAGGGTAACCCTAAACCCTAAACCCTGAGCCCTGAACCCTAAACCCTAAACCCTAAACCCTGAAGCCTAAACCCTAAACCCTAAATCCTTTCTTCCAGAATCCGGCGCACTGCAAGCCAACAACTGGTGACGTATTGAGGATGCGCTGCCTCCTTCTCTGTCACCAAATGCTGTTAAGAGTTGAGGGTTGAGGGTTGAGGGTTTAGGGTTTAGGGTTTTTGGTTTAGGGAAACACTTCAACAACATTTGAGATGGCGGGAAAACCATAACAATAGCCATCAAACTACAATTCAGATGAATAGGCAGTTTGGGAGATGGTTCCTTCCTAATTAGCACGCCCCCTGACTCCCTGACCCAAAACAGATCCAATTCTATGGCAGAGTTACAATACATAAACCACAAGCCGTTGAAGCTTACCTACACTGCTGCCAAGTAGTGCTAAGCAGCCCTAACAATCGCAAAAACAAAATCTCACCTGAAGCCAGAAGAGGCGTTCAAGATACTTCAAAACCCCTTTCGAGCCCCTTCAGAATCCCTAAAACCGAAATCCTACACCCATAGGCCGAGGTCGCGCACTCCCTACGGAGGTCCACAGCGGCATTCAGGGCCGATGCACTCTTAACCTCAAAGGAGATATTGGGTGTGTTGCTTTGGGCTGTTGTTCTCCCTCAACCCTAAACCCTACAGCCCTAAATCCCTAAAGCCCTAAAACCCTAAACCTTAAAGCCCTAAAACACCTAAATAGGTGGCTTGGGGTTTAGACTTCGGCAGGTTTGGGCTTGCCCTAAGGTTTTTGGGGGGTTCGGAAGTTTACTTTGCTTGGGTTTAGGGGGGGGGGGTTAGGGTTTAGGGATTCGTAGGGTTTAGGGGTTGGGGTTTAAGAATTTGTAGGGTTTAGGGGTTGGGGCTTCGGGATTTGTATCCTCAAGGGGTTTTGGGTTGCGGATTTGTGATATTTAGGGGTGAGGTCCTAGGGTTCAAGCGGCTTTTCATCTTTAGGTTCGGTTTGTGGATTGGGATTTGCGAGGTGAACGGACCTCCGGGTGGCTTTGAAGAGATAGCTGAGATCATTTCTTCAACACCTTGCAAAGAATCCATCTGATAAAGCTGTCCAGCCCTAAACCATAATCCCAAGCTGCAAACCCTCCGTACCCTGGAGCCGAAACAAAATCTTGCAGGGAGGAAACCTTTTACAATGCCATGGTCGTCCAACCAAAGATGGTGAGATGTCATGTCGCCCAGCCCGCCAACTTCACACACCTTCTGCATTCCGTCTTTAACAACAAGGCCAGTGGCTAACAAAGCAAACGAAAACCGTTCGGTGTCTTCCTTGTCGAAATCCTTCCTGAACGGTCCCTTGCTGTTGTCATCGCCCACCGATGTCGCACGTGTGAGTCCGGCTCGCCAAAAGCATTTGCAGTACTTACAGGCGTACCCACCTTTGGTTTCCCCGTGGGTGCGCTGCACCTTTTCCCGCGGAATGCTGCTGAGAAGGCCACACTTTATCTTCGCCCAAAACACCTGGATGGTCTTGGCGTGGTTGACATCAGTGCGCTTGAACAGGATGCAGGCCATGTCCAGCAAATAACATCAGCACGAAGCTATGCCGAAATTGCTCGCACAAGCTTTGGAACACACAGTCTTTCTCGCAGGCGGCTGCTCCAGCCTTTTGCTTGCTATACGTGCCATCTGACGGTTGCATGTGCGGACTTCCCCACCTAAGATGGGGTCGACTGAAGGGGCTCTATCAGGCCATCATCTTGAACCCTAATAAAAGAACCACCCCCCCCCCCCCACAAAAAAAAACAAAACATTATTAGGACCGCCGATTTTTTGGGTCTGGTCCGGAATGAGCAAAAAAAATCGCATTAGTCCAGCCGGCATTACTAAATCGGACCGCACATTGAGCCGTTCATGCCTTCGTAAGAAGATCGAGGTATCTGACCCCTCCCGATGACACTGCTTCCCCAGGTAAAAAATGGACTCTGGGGGATTCGGGGTCGGAAAAGTTGAACATGGCGTCGAAGGAAGAGGGTGGTAAAGCGTCAATGTTTATGTATAAGTTGGACCCGGCCATCAGCCCTAGACTTGTGGCAGTCCGATTTTCTGCCTCTCTGTTGGGAGCAAGAATTACTGTTTCCCGGCATTGGCAGAGACATGATTCTTTAGCACAAAATAAGATAGGGCTGTCTGTAACTACAGTGGTGTCAACACCGACACATAAATATCACGACGTGGCACTGCAGCGCTTTTCATTCTTCCTTCTGCGAAGCAGCGGACGAAGGATTGATCCATCTGCTTGTTCTTATATCCGTACGGCCAAGAGGCTCGAGACTTGTGCGGAAGGAGCCAGGGGGTTCTTCAAAGACGACGAAGGCCGTTGTTCCGCCTGCTCCGAGCATGGCTGCTATTTGCTCCCCTTGTAGCTATGGGCATGACGCGAGGGAGGCTGGTACTGTACCCGGTGTTTTGGTAGATATGACTTCCCCGTCTGGGCCGCACTTGCCGGACAACTCGTTCTCACGACTGCAAGATGAGCTCCAGTCCAACATGGCAAGGATCCACACCCTCTTGCAAGACCAACTTCAGTCTGACTTGGCTCGCGTCCATGAAAGGCTGGAGCGTCTGGAGGCACACTTGGGGCTGGAGAAGCGATCTGGTGCAGAGCCTAACTCCACGAGCTTGGACGAGGTCAATCTTCAGGTCGTGTGCACAGATCCAGGGAAATCCGGGTCTAAATGCAACGACGAGAAATTGGAGGAGTTTTCTGAAGTCCACTTTGAAGAAAGTGTTTGGAGCATTCCAGTGGTCTTCGGTCTGGTCGATGTTGGCTGCTTTGACATGCTCTTTGCTGGCATTCTCGTGTTCTTGAGCTTGGGCATGCAAGCGGCCTTTTCATGGATTCTCTTAACAGCCGCCCAGCTCCGATTGAGCGGTTTTGTCTCTCCCAGATATTTGGAAATTTAGGTATAAGATGGGGAGTTGACTTATAGGTCGGTGTTCGTGGGACTTGTCACCCGAGGATGACTTCATTGGTGAGGGCTTCGATGCTCAAATGGATAGTGCCAAGACCTGGCGGACAAGTGTTGCACATGATCACAAGCATATGGATCTAGCCGACAGGAGCTTGGTGTCAAGAGTCTGCGCGGGCGACGAGTCGCTGATTCTGTCCACAAACCAGGCCACCTTGGTGGAGCACATCAACAGCTTCCTCGGCCTGAGCGAGTTGGACTTCGAGCCACCCTTTTTCCAGCCGGGTGTTCTCCTGTGCATGCTTTGCATCATTCAGTGGAGCCTATGCGTTTACAAGGACTGCATGCATGAGCACGTGGTTCATTGTTTCATGTTGTGCATCCTGAACGCCTGTTTAGCTTCTATTAAGGCCTTCCGAGTGATAGCTCTGCTCAGTTGGTGATGCCAAGGAGGAGGAAGAGGAGGGGAGAAGGAGTGACGTGAGGAGGAGAGCAACGGAGTGCGGTAGGGACACAGAGAGATGTTACTGACTGTGTGTGATTGTGCTGATTAGGAGGGGACAAGGAGAGCCTTGTGATGATGATGTTGTTGTTGCTGCTTCAGTTGTCGTCGTCCGGCCCCCTTGTCCTCGTCCTCGTCCTTGATTTGTGGGAAGCTTGGGGGAGTGGCTAGTGTGATGATCACCATCATGACCCTGGCGGTGTAATATGAACTTGGCACGCGGAAGTTGTGCGCGTGGGTGTTTGTAGTTTATGCTGTTTCACCATATCAGTCGGATTCTGGGAGGGGCTTGTCTATAGAGCCAATGTAAAGTTCAGAGGTGCTGCGTCTGTTTGCACACAGGAGTTGCGCCGGATATGGCTGCAGTTTGAGGCTACCTGTTCTGTTGCAAAATCTCGCAGAACAGCTTTCCTTGACAACTCCTTCGGCAGCATCTCATGGTTTCGGTTCTGCATGCTCCTGACCACATACCTTCTGCGGGTTGGCATTGCTTCTGTTCTACTGGGCGGTGGTGTTCTTTGGCTGGCTCGAACCACGTCCATCGAAGAACTGATGTTGAACGCAGTTGCTCTCAATTCCATCTTGGACATTGACGAGTTTGTCTTTGCAGGTATGACACCGATCAAGATTCAGCACGCCATACAGAACCTGAGTCCGATTCGGATCAAGTACAGTCGCTGTCGCAGTCAGCTGGAGGCCTTTGTTCATTTCAGTTCTCTCTTGGCACTTATCTGTGCATCCTACTTCCTGCTGCTGGTGCCCTTGAGTGATACCATGCTTGCTGTGAAAATGGAACTCTGTGGAGGCCTGCAAACATTTGTGGTTTCTTACAATGCTGAAACACAACTCGTCATTGGACTGTACACTGCCGAGACAAGCGATGCACGAAACCTGTCGATTAGTGAATCTGCCGTGCAGTCTTTCAAGGGTGCGCCTCCTGGGACATATCCGGAATTCATACGGTTTGCTGCCACCAAAGGCTTGTTTCAGCAAGAGGTCTCGCGCAGTATGGAAGACGAGGCTTCGCAGTATCCCCTTTGCCTCGAGCTCGACGTTCTCAACGAGAATGGGAATTTCCATACCGACATGACACTGCGACCCTTGGCTACCATGGTCCTGAATTCTGCCGCAGCTGCTGTGGGACGTGCGGGCGTGCAAAGTTGCCAAGAGCTGCGAGCCCACTGTGACGATGCAGACGGCCGCCTGTTGCGGCTGGTGTGCGGTGACACATGCGGTTGCACAGATCCCTTCAGTTCGGCATGGTACAAAGTTCAAGCCCAGGGTTGTTCTGTATCTTGCCTGGAACGCAGGCAGCCGAAGTTGCAGAACCGTTCCTGCCAGGATCTGCCTGTCGATGATGCATGGCGCACGTTCTGGTCTAGCTATGCGACTGTATTGTCCAGCTACTTTGGCCAGCCAGTGGAGGCGACGCAGGCCTTCAGCCAGGTGAACCAAACCCTGCAGGCCTTGGGGGCCGGTGGATGCCCAGTTTTGGCGCAATTTCCACGAGACTTCCTGACTGGCACATTCTGGTGCGAAGGCACCCCGGATTTGGTCCGGTCTTTGGCTTCCATATGTCCACAGACATGCGGCTGCGACAATCCGTCGCAGGTTTCACCTCTTTGCCCTCCCCGCTGCCGCATTCCGAATAGCAATGCGTCAGCTTGATGCGAGCAAGTCTCGTCAGAAGTTTAACTGCACGTATGATCTATGCCAGCTGCTGTTTCTCTGTCTGTTGCTGTTGCTACCCGGGCATATTCCTACGTTAAGTGCTGCTTTGTTGATCATGCTTGGTATCGTGTATATCATTGACACAAACCTAGCAGCAGGTTGATAGTATGTTGATAGCAGCCTGCAGAGCCGCACTTGAGAATCAACTGCGCTGAGGCAGGCGTAAACCCTCTAAGACCTACACAGACGGCGAGTCGAAACAGCGTGACCCAGATAGATGTGCAAATGTGTACAATATAGGGGCCATGCGGCTGAGCTTGCACTTCGCTTGGCGCCTCTCATGCTTTCTTGACTGACTTTGGTTTTGCGATAAGATGTGTTTCGCACAGAAGTGAAGATCGCCCGAAGGAAAGGAATTAATTACGTGATCTGAAGATCTGTATTTAGGTATCGGGCCGTGCGCCAGAGCCACGTACTCGCAAGGCAGCTTATGCACAGTGCAATCGACGGGAATTTCAGTACGAGCAGGTTATGCATAGATCAAGGGCCATTGGAGATGCCGTCTTGAATTGCGGTTTGTTCGAGCCATGCCGACACCATCCATCCCATCAAACGATGCGGATGGGAACTGGAATCCGGATGACGTGACAAGCCAGGCGTCCAGCGAAGTCATCAAAAGCATCCTGATTGATGTTCCGCCGGCCGGTCCCGAAGCTGATGGTTTGGCTGTACTTCGGGATCAGTTCCAGTCAGAGGTCCAGGCCATTCTCGCGCGGCTGCAGGCAGTGGAGACATATCTGGGAATGTCCGTACCTCCGAGGGGCGGGGAGAACAATCTCTGCCATGATGAGGATACCCCCAGCACTTTGAAGAAAACCTGGATGCAGATGCCGCATGACCAGGCCATTGATAACGACGTGCTTACTCAGACATCCAGGCTGGAAGAGAAGTCGACGCCGGTCCGTTTCGAAGAAAGTTCCCTCGTCTGCAGTATGCGATTTTTCGAGGCCTGGATGCAGAAGGCCTTTGAACCAGTCAGTAAGGACGCAGCTAAAGTCTGTGTGCGATAGAAGGTGAGAGAGAGAGAGAGAGAAATCAAAATATGTTATTCTTCAGGCATCAGCCGTCAAGGTGTGCCCAGTGTTGTCTTTCTCACGTCCCTTCAAACGTTTACATGCGGGCCCAGTGCTCGGGGGGCCGGAGTCGTTCCTTGCGCCTGAGAGAGAGCGAGAGAAAGAGAGACGTAGAGACAGAGAGACGGAGAGAGAGAGGGAGAGGGAGAGGGCGCAGACCTGTCCCTTAAGGACGGAAAGAAGGAAGGAAGGAAGTGCGAGCAGCTGGACCGCTGTTTCCCCAATGCCCTGTCGAGAGAGAGAGAGAGAGAAAGAAAGAAAGAAAGAAAGAAAGAAAGAAAGAAAGAAAGAAAGAAATAAAGAAAGAAAGATAAGTAGTTGCAGCAGGGTTTGATATTGTCTACTTTATGGGCTTAGGGTGTTGAGCCTCGTGGGACTGAGCGTTGAACTCCAAGCTTTGACTTAAGTCGTCTTGAGGTGCGTGGAGCATTCCGATGGTCATTGGTTTGGCCGACGTCGGATGGTTTGACGCGATCTGTTCGCTGCTGCTGGTGCCCCCCCGGCTGTCGATTTAGGCTTCGGGGCTCTCGACATCCAGGATCATCCAGGCCATGCTAAACCCTGCACCCTTGCTAGCATGGGCTTGGTGCATTGGTACCACTGGTTCGGGTTTTCAACCACAGTCCTCGGACAGATGTTTGGTGGGGCATGCTGGCTTTCTGTCAATATATTGGGAGGTTTCGATTGGATCCCCTTAAACCCTGAGACGAAGTTGGGTCTTCTTCCTACAATGTGCATTCTTGTATTTTTGCAGGTATTTTCCTGCACTGACAATCCAGCAGTGGTTCAATACTAACCAGCAAGCACGCACTCTCCTGAGGCTTTGGGGTATCAGAAGCCCAACACATTGAGGGCCCTGTGCCCAGACTTCCAAAAACCGATAACTTCGTGATCGTAGGTTGCAACCCTTGCGCCCGTTTGCTTTTCGGCCCCAAGTTACCGGCATGGCTCACGGATCAGGGTTTACAGGGGTTGTAGGGACACAAGTCTAGCCAGACCACGAACTGCAATCATCTTAACTGGCTAGACTTGATTGAGTCCAGCAAATTTTTTTTGGGGACTTTGAAAATGACCCCATAACTCCGCGGAGTCAGGTGCTGCTGAACTTCACCATGCAAGTTGCTTTCTCAGGCCACCCGGCCCAAAGCCTACTGTAGCAGACCTCTGGAGCGGTTTTGTGAAATGCATGCTGAACCCCAAATCTAGCTTGCCATGCCTGCTTTGCGAGTGTGTGAGTCGAAAACGCTAGATCCAGTTGTGGCGCTTTCAGATTAGATCTTCTTAGCGAAAGTCGAAATTGCTGCGTGGGTAGCCGTGTTCGGGCTAATGTTCGAAACAGGTGGAGGTACTTCGGGTTGGAGCCGAAGTGAACCCACAAAGGGTCGCCAAGTCCAGGCAACAGTCACTTACATGCTTTGATGCTGGAACGGTTTTTTTCGGGTTTATGATGGCATCAGGTCGTTTTGACCACATGTATTAGTATTTCATTTTCTGGGGAAGGGCAAGAAGCGGACAAGAAGTAGCAGCATCATTAGTCGTTACGGTACCCGGAAAACTATCACGGTAATGAAGTGAAAATCATCATGATGATGGTGTCTGGATTATGATGGTGATGGTGATCGAGATTAGGAGGTTACGCATGCTGCATATTGATTATTGTGCTAATCAATATGGTCTATTTTGTGGCGCTTCGGATGATGAGGAAGATTATGATAATGAATCCGATGTTTGCATGGGTGACAGTAATGAAGAGGAGCATCATGGTCATCGCCATGGTGGCGAGGATGGTGAGCATGATTTCAAAAGTTTCTGTATGCTTGGCTTTAGCGGTGCCGAGTCATGACCATCGTGGTTATCACCAGCAACAAAACCGCAAACATCGCCACCGCAAGTCGTACCACAAAGGTCATCTTGATTCTTAATCAATCCGGCACCTGGACGTCATTCGCCCCCAAACCCCCACCCCCCAACCCCGAAACCAACAGAAGAACCCTGGAACACTAGCAGAACAGGTCGGGATAGGTGGCGCAGCCTGAAACTAACGCCCCTCCCCCCCGCCCCCCGCCACATCGCAAGACGGGAGGCGTCCTGCTATCCGACAGCTTTATGGGCGACAGCTTTGACACCAAGGCCCACGACATTGCATGTTTTAGGGTGCGTAGTTTTCAACAGGAATTAACTGAATACATGGATGAGGGTCGGGGGTCCTCATGATTGTGTTGATGCTTACGACGACACTGCAGACGACGGGGATGCCCGCACTAGCCATAGAGATTGCCATGCAGTTGGTGACGATGGCAATGACCCAATGACTGCGAGGATTCCGATGATGATGATGATAATGATGCTGATGCTGATGATGTTGATGGTGTGTGATGACGTCAATAATGATGGCTGCAGAACGCTCAACAGCATGATGGCAGTCGTAATTGTGATGTGGAGGAGGGTGGTGGTGGTGGGTTGAAGTGGCAGCCAGTGTCCTGACATGGTCACCATCATGGCCAACCTCTTGAGGGCTGTGATGGACCTGAAGACGGAGGTACAGATTCATTCAGAGTCAGAGGAGCGTAGCGCAGTTCTCATGCGAAGCAAAAGCAGCGACTAGTTGCGACCTGTTCGTGACCCTTGCTTCGACTACTCATCTTCAGGTGGGCAGTGCCAAGACCTGGCGGACGAGAGTGGCTCACGACGATGCCTACCTCGATCTCGGAGGCGCGAGGTGTTTCGTGTCGCTATGTGGCAGGCCAATTTCTTTGGAGGCACGAGCTCAAGCCGAAGTTCAAATCTCTAACAGCCTTCAATCTACGGCCACCGCTGTGTGTCGGTGACCAGGGTTTAGGGTGTAGAGGGTTTACAAGGTTGTGTGTTTTGACGATTGAATCTACATAATATAGGGGTCTTAATCACCTATAATATTTCGGGGGGTTCCCTATTCTAAAAATAGTATAATATACCCCCAAACCCTATTCTAATTATTAAGGCCCCTACATTAAGCCCTTGTGGGCTTGGAGGTACAAGTCTGGTGTCACGCGTTTGCGCCGGAGACGGCGCCCTTATCCTGTCGACGCAGCAGGCGAGTCCAGGACCTGGCGGTCCGATGTTGACGGCTTCGACTTACTGAAGTTATGTCGGGGCCTAAAGAGTTGGCATGGGGTTTTGGTGTATATTATCCTGGAGCTATAGTAGGAATCCTATAGGGAATATCGTGTTGGTGATGCTTCAGCCTTCGACATGTATGTGTGTTCCGGGAAACGTCACAAAAGGGCAGGGTGCATCGAGAGCTTTTGAGACAACCCAAGCAGAGTCCGAATCACAAATGCCCTATTTTAAACGCCTGATCAGCCTGTACTGCAGCACTGCAGCACCTTCAGGGTTTAGGGTTTAGGGCCATAGACGCCTTTAGTAGTCAAGTCTAGTGTGGTGGACGGGAGGTCTACATGGTTTCGGGGTGTGTAGGGGAGTTGGGATTCTTCAGGGCTGGCAGTTGCATTGCAGCAGGCGACCCTCATCGAGGAGTACCTCAGATGCGATTCCGTTCGGCCCCCCCTTCGTAGCGCATGCTGCCGCAGAAACAAGCCCAAGCACGCTTTCGAGTTTGCACGTATTATGTGCTTTCCGCACCTGCTTGATGTTCTATCTTGTTTCGTCGGGAGAACTTCAACTTCCATCAGTTATCATTTGCTACGATCGTGGTGTATCAGGGCTGAGATGCAGTTTTGGACTTGAAAGCACCCACCTTCGTTGTAAAGCACTGCCATTGCGGGATGGAAGTCATCTATCATTGTTTGCAAAAACGAGCAGCACTGTGGTTGTAAGTCTAGCCTGTCCAAGGATCAACAAGTTCCTGGCACTGGGAAAGGATGATTTGGAGCCCCCGGTCTTTCAGATTGGAGTAATGCTCTGCGTGCTATGCATTCTCCTCTGGAGCTTGTGCGTCTACAAGGACCGGCTCTAGCGAGCTTCCGGCTTACACTCCTTCGTTAGGGCTGGGTGGAAGGCGTGATGTTACCGTCGGGGGTTTGAAAAGATAGTGAGATCTGCGGGCAGCGTAGGGGCTGAGAACCTGAGAGGAGCAGATCTAGAATTCGATTGTCGCAGGATGTTTCCAACACCTACCCATGGCTGTCGACAGGAGATACGCCGAGTATGGCTATCCCTCGAAGCAACATTGCAAATTCCGAAGGCACGCAGAACCTTGGCCTCGCAAGCTCCGACCACACAAGTCCTAACCTCAAATCCAGGAAGCACCCCGCAGAATTCGCAGCTAGAGCCGAGAGGAGGAACCCAGCTGCCGCAGAAAAGGAGCCTCTCAGGTAAGCCAAGAGTGCGTGACGCTACCTCAAGATGAAACCGGTTGAATCCCCCAAAGAGCCCCAAGGCCTCCGGTCTTGTAAGAAATCCGAACTTCTGGGTTTAGGTGATCGGGCTTCGCCAGATTTTGCGGTCTCACAGTACTCGAGACTTGAGATTTGTTGTTGGGAAAGCAGGATGAATAGCAGCAGTTGTCTTCAACTCAAACCCGTACCTCGAACGCCTGCGAACCTGGAAGCGTCTTGGGCCGTATTATTATGCCCTAAGCTTGTGGTGCACCCTGAACTCTGTAAACCCTATAAGCCGTAATGTTGAGCCGCAAATGCTCGCCTTCGCGCCTGGATCATCCTCGCCTGCATTGTCCGAGTCGCGAGAGTCCATACAAGCCCTAAACAAGCCCTAAATCCCATAAGCCCTCAACCCTGCACCATAAGCCGAGGAACAATCTTGAAGAATCAGAAGATCACCAGCATCTCCTGTGGCCGCTACGCGATGCTGCTCGTGACTTACCTAGCCACCTTTCTGCACAGGGCTTTTAGGGTTTAGGGTTGTTTCTGGCATTTCCTGCAGTGGCAGCACTTCAGGATGCAACGATCTGTCTTTGCCATGGTGTTCGCAGTCACTGCTGAGCGTCACGAAGTTCTACTATCGTCCTTTGCAATGTATGCACCTGACACTCTTGGAGGACTTTCACATTGTACTTACAGTTGCAATCGTCAGTCCGTAAGATCATGAACTGTAGCCAGTAGTTCGACGGCTTGGCGCGATGCCGTTGTTTTTGTCACTTTCCCCGGCCGACTACCCAAGCCCGGACGCACAAAAAAGGTTGTTTAGGGTTTACCTGACCGCCTTTCTGCCCGGAGCTTTGAGGGTTTGCGGCTTTAGGGTCTCGGGTTTACCTGGCCAGCTTTCTCCGCAGGGACTTTATTTAGGGCTTGTCGGTTTAAGGCCTAGTGCATTGTAGTCCCTGCTCGACAAAGGGCTGGGCGGTGTAATGTAGGCTTTAGGGTTTGGGGTCCTTGGTTTAGGGAAGAGTTTTTCGGGTCAGGGTGTCGATTGGGGTCGACCGATTTTCGGGTTCAGAGGCTACGAACTTTGTGCCAGAAAGTGCTTGTCGTGCCAGCCAAGGCAAGAGCATCTATTGCTTCGGTGCTCCTAGTGGCTGGAATTCTCTGGCTGGCCCGGACAACTTCGATTGAGGAGCTGATGCTGAATGCGGTCGCCTTGAACGCCATTTTGGACGTTGACGAGTTCCTCTTTGCGGGCATGACACCCATTAAGGTCCAGCATGCTGTGCAGAGCTTGGAACCCATACAGGTGCGGTACAGCCGTCGCCGAAGCCAGTGTGAGACTTTGGTGCACGTCAGCCTGATCCTGACGACGGTGCTCTTGTCATACACCCTCTTGCTGGTTCCTCTGTCCAACACCATGCAGACGGTGAAAAATGAGCTCTGCGGTGGCAATCGAACCTTTGTGGTCTCGTACAATCGCGAGACGCAGGAAATCATTGGCTTGACCACAAGACTGCCGGCTGAAGAAGGGGAGAGCAATCTGTCAGCAATCGAGCTGGCTGTTAGATCTCACATCGGCAACTCGCCAGAGACTACTCCCGGTCAGGTACCCGACTACATCAGCTTCTCAGTGAATCGAAGAGTTTTCGGAGCGGACGCCGAGCGTTCTATGCTTGAAAAAGCCAGACAATTCCCACTCTGCATGGAAACCTTGGTGCTCAATGAGGGTGCTCTTTTGCACAACGATCCGGCGCTGCGGCCACTGGTGGATGTTATGCTGAGGACAGCGGGTCTAGCTCTCGGCCGGGAGATGGTTTCAAGCTGCCAGGAGCTCAGTGACTTCTGCGACCACGCGGAGGCCAGCTTGCTGCGTCTCGTTTGTGGCGAGACCTGTGGCTGCACCGATCCCGTCTCTAACCCATGGTACAAAGTCGAGGCACAAGGCTGCAGTACTTCATGCCTTATTGAGGCGAACTGGAATGGAAGGGACATCCCTTGCGTGGACAGCGAGGCGAACCGGAGCTGGGAAATGTTTTGGAATTCGTATCCGGATGCCGTGTCGGCTTTCTATGGGCAGCCCATAGAGCGGACCGTCCTATGGCCAGATCTGAAAAGGACCATGCAGGGAATGTTGTCTCAAGGCTGTTCATACCTGAGAATCGCTCCCTTTGATTCGCTGACCAGTGCTCATTTCTGTGACTTGGCATGCCCTAAACCCTAAACCCTGAACCCTAGGCCCTAGTGTCTAAATTCTAAACCCTAGACCCTAAACCCCAAACCCTAAAGCATAGCTTTTTCAGTGCAGTGCTCCTTCCTCTCTGCGTTTTTCCCGTGTCGTCTAGAAACGCACTTTAAAAAAAACAGTGGGAGGCTGAAATTTCCCTACAAGCCAAATTCAAAAGGTAGCCCCTTTGGCTGCCCTCGGGCACTTCCCGTCCATCACAATATCATCAACGACAAATATCCAGAACGACGATGGCAGCAGCAACAACAACAACAATAAGAAGAAGCCTTTGAAGTCAAATCAAGCCCAGGCGATGCAGCAGGCAACCGGAACCCGAATGACCCCGAACCTCAATCCGAGAAATGAGGTGAGGGCCTCACGACATTGTTCAAGCCTTTGACTACGATTTGCCCTTTCACCTGTGGCTGCGAAGACACACCCAAAATCGGGTGCCCTTCCAGCTGCACTGGCCAATCCGATCCGAGCCAGGGGTTAGCCTCACGCTAATGGTCAAAAGAACCGAGTGGATGGGACTTACCGGACCTTGCCGTCTTCCGAATTCAGAAGCTACTCCAAGCTATTAAAGCTGCCCCCACGAAATCAGGACGGGTGGTTTTGGAAATGGAATCGGGGCTTACGGTGGGCTTGATTTCAGGAGTCCGGGGGTCCTAGTACTTAGTCTTGCGACAAAGGTCAACTCAATGGCGTTTAATGTGAAGGCCCTAAACCCTAAACCCCTAAACCCTAAACCCTAAACCCTAAACCCTAAACCCTAAACTTAAGGTTATGGGATGGGGAGCGTCACGAGTCCGAGCTCGAAACTTCGCAGGCTCGACTCTCAATGTGGGACCACCATGGCCAAGTTTAGGTGCATCTGTCGAGAAGAGCATCCATGCCCGAACCGAGCGCTTCCATGCTTGAATCGCGATAACAGAGGAGCCTGTCTATGCCTATGCCTACACATTCCATAAGCCACTTGCCAGGACCCTTAACCTGAACCTCAACCCTAAACCCATTGAGCCCAGCGGAATTACCGCTTTTCAGACTGCTGCAGGATGGAAAGAGGGTCGTTCAAAAAAAAACATTGAGCCACATCCAGTTGAAAGTCGGGCAGCCGAAGATGACGAACTCCCATGTCTGAAATCAGTTTTAGCCAGGGTCTAGGGTGCTGAAGAAGGTTTAGACTTAGCTTTTGTCACCAATGTAGGTTGAATTCTTGCTAGCTCTGAAGGCCTTGCGCGATCCGACAGCGGCAGCCCTCAATCGAAGCCCGAAGCCGCGAACTTCCAAACATGTCCTTACAAGCAGCCTGGAAGCCATGTGGGTAGTTGTCAAAATTATGGTCCCTTTTGGGGTACCCTAAATAATAGGTGCCGTATTATAATAAGGACCCAAAAAGGGATCATATTTTTGACAACCACCCATGTAACTGCTAACCTTCAACACTCAAAACCAGATACAACTAAACCCTAAAGCGTCTCATCCCCCAAACCCTGTGTTGGACTTGCTTTTGGGCAGGTCCTCCCCCGTGGGCAGCAGACGATCGAGCGGGCGCCAAGCGGCCTCGGATGGACCGCCTCGGTGGGAGTTCTGGCACCCTGGAAAAGCTATTTTTTGTGGTGTTTTGGTTTCCTCCTTTCGGGCACCCTGGGGCTAGGGCCTGAGGCTTAGGGGCTTTGAGTTTAACTAGAGGGTTTAAAGCTCAAGGATTAGCTGTTTGGTTTTGGGGGGCTGCGCCGCAGGTAACTGTTGGGATGGGTGCTGGACGTTTACAGGACTCGCAGTGTTCACGGTGACTACAGGCATCATGAGACTAACACCAATCAGAGAGTAATACGGATAGATGCGTTTGGTTGTAGCTAGGGGTTTCGGGCCTCTGTGAATGGTAGTTGACGGGCTTGACACTTATTGGGTCAAGTCAGAGCTACTCCGAATCCGAAGGGCGGATGAAGGGAACCGGGGTGCGTGGATGGGTGACAGTGGGTTGCGAGCACAACAAGGGTTCTATATGGGAGTTTCCGAAAATAGGGGACCCTACTATAGTGCCCTAAATAGTAGGACCCTTATCATAAGGACCCCAAAATAAGGTATCCCGAACTTTCGGAAACTCCCATATGTGTTCCTTGGTATATAGATGAAACCCGTCCATTTGCGGCCAGACCTCAGCATGAGGCCAGGCATTTCAGGCTCTAGTCTAGGTCCGAGGGTCTGGTTTGGACTGAATCGCTTTGACTCATTACTTGGGGTGCAGGTTGCACTCAGCTTGTACCGGAACTCAGTTCCAGGCTTCTTTGCAGGCTTTTCAGACAGAACGCCGCATGTTGCGTTTAAGTTGTAGTTGGGGTTGCTGGCTCGATTCAGTGATGGAGTTGGGTCCTATTCCGACAGCCAATGTAGATGGCCGCTACCCGCATCTGCGAGAAAATTGCGAATCCCGCTTTAAGTAATAAGTTCGGCCTTTAAGCAAGGTTTCAGTCTGAGAGTTGTGCACGTTTTTGTTGAGGCTCTTCTCAGACGTGAGCCTGTAGTAACATGAGATGCTCCGCTGCCAGTTTGAAGCCACACAACCCCACCCCGAACCACAACCTTATCCAAAAATGCTTTGCAACTCCATGCTGCAGCGGCCATGAAGCCTAAACAATAGCATGCGGGCCATTCATAATAGTCATATAATATGCACTTTAGATCATTCCTACGGTTCGTCACCCTGGTTTTATAATTAACGTGTACAATAGATCCCCAAACCAACCCAAAGATTAAGGTGGCGATATTTCATTATCAGATAATGCTCGGTCTCTGTTTGTCACGAGGCGTGCGCTTTAGCAGGCCGCCTTGTGCAGCTGATTTGGGCGAGACGACTCGTCGCATCATCAGGGTTTATGTTTGATGGTAGGGTTTAGGATTACACTGCTACGGGCTTCTAGGGTTTGCAGGGCGGAGGGCACATATTTTAATATGGGGTGTGGGCGGTTTAGGGCCCGCGAAGCGCAACTCCCGGAGTGACATCCTGTGGTGTTCCCAGACAAGGGCCTGCTCTCCTCTTCCTGAGCGTAGGTAAGTCGCGGATTGGGATCTTCAAGTAGACTCAACATTGTGGGGCCTTTCAGTGCAGCTTGCTCGAGTCGACGTGGGTCTCTGCTACGCATTTCAGAAGTTGAGGTGGGATGTCCCAAAGCATTTCACTACAATTGCATGCGTTGCCTGGCTCTAGATGCGACGGCGAGAACAGCGAGAGACAGAGGGAGAGCGAGAGAGGGAGAGAGAGAGAGAGAGAGAGCGAACGGCAGGCTTGGCTCTTCGAAGCAAGCGCAGCACTGGCCCACGTGTCCAGGTGCGTGAGAGCCATATGGGCGAAAGGGAGCACGGATGCATTGCTGTTCAGATTGAGTGTAGTCCCGGGCTTAGGATTTGCAGGGCCCTAAGGGGCAGCTGGTTGAATTGCAAGCCTGGAAAGAGTGAGAGGCAGTGTCCGTGATTACCGGCACACTCCGCCATGAAGTTGCTGCCGGACATATCTGCCTGTCCAATCCCTGTTTCAGAATGTCTTTCGACTTGAGGCTGGTCGCAGTTGACCGGCCATACTTGTAATGGCACCTCTGACGCGCGAACCCGCGATCAGTACCAACCCGACTTCGCCACGACCTCTGAGAGTGTCACCAAGTTTGCACAAGCCCTAGGCATTCCTAGGCCCTGAACCCTCGACGTCATGTCCGGGAGTGGGCTTCGACACCCTCAACAGCTATTTGGCGGTCCGGAGGCCTTGGCAAATTCCGCCCTGGACTTGGCGCCCGTGCCCGAGGAGTTGGAGGCTGGCTTCTGCAACGCTTAAAACCACCACCACCACCACGACTGATGCTGCTACTGCTACTGCTGTTGCTACTGCTACTGCTACTGCTACTGCTACTGCTGCTCCTGCTGCTGCTGCTGCTGCTGCTGCTGCTGCTGCTGCTGCTGCTGCTGTTGCTGCTGCTGCTGCGACCCCTACTCCGACTCCTACTCCTACCGCTACTGTTCCTACAAGCAGCCTGAGCTCTTATGCGTGCTCTCCGCAATTAAGGGTCCAAGACCTTTGCGGCAGATCTGCAAGCAGCATGTCGATGTGCCTGTGAGAACTGTTAGACAGCGGAGAATGCTGGGACCCTAAGCGCGAAACTTCATAATGTAGGGCCTCAATAATTACCTATAATTTTTTGGGGGTTCCTTATTATAATTATAAAGTATAATATATTCCACAAAAGCCTATTGTAAAAATTAAGGCCCCTACATTACAGTACTGTGGAGGATGGTCCCCAAGTCGAGAGTAGCTCCCATGCCCTGAGCAAGAGACGAGCATCCCAGCAGAAGGAACCTGACACGGACTTGTTGCTTCAGCAGGCGCCAGAGCAGCCGTCCGAAATCGAGGTTGTCGATGCCAGCCCGGTTGCAGCTTAATGCCTTCGGCGGCTTTAGTTTCGGTGGTAAATGGTGTATGTTTTGTCTTAGTTCGGCCAGAATAATAGCCTTCTCCAGCTGCCGAGCAGCTACCGTCTTTCGTGTTCCGAAAGAATACCGTCCCGTGCTCCTGGCGATGTGATAGCATATGCCGGAAACTAGGTTCAACTCGTACACCCCTTTGGAGCTGCCGCATGTTGGCTTCTTGCTTATCCTTGACAGTGATGTGGGATTGATGGGTCGGTGTTTTCCCCGCGAGTTTCTTGAGGAAGGTATGGAAGTGCAGTCATGAGAGCTGAACATCCGTTAGCTCAGACCTTGAGGCGATTGAACGAGTCCTGGTGCACAAATGTTTTTCAACGGGGATCGGGATTGCATCCCATGCTTGAGAGGCTCAAGTCGGACAGTGAAGGCAGAGGCAATACATACATGGAAGCATCGACTATGTGTTTCTCTGTTTCAAAGTGCTGCTCAGTTTGGGGGGCCTTCCGGAACATGTCCACTCGCCGCACAACTCTCACACCCCAAAGCTTAAGCCTCATGAAAAATCCCTTCCCTGAGCTCTGAACCCCAAAAATATCCCTCAATCCCTGAACATTCAAGCTCAAAAGATTCCCAAGACAATCGCCAAAGTCAGTTCTTGTTCGTTCAAGCCGAAACGATTGTGTCGCAAACCCAGTGGCGAATGCCGAATGCGAGACAGAACTGATATGCTATACTATTCGGCACTGCATTTCTGTACTCTGTTTATAACTCGGTAACGACGACTATAGTACCATACTACTATAAGTCCTCAATCTTGTTATGAACGACTTCACCTACCCTGAACAGTTCCTGTTCCACGATTTAGGTCGCACCCTCTCGCGCGCAGCTGGTGTGACTGGGTTCTTCGTTCGTTGGGTTTAGGGTTAAGGGGTTTAGGGTACAGCCTGCAAACCAGATGCAAAAGGGTACAGCCTGTGCCTAGGCCCCAGGTTCGGCAGGGCTGCTGAACTCGAAACTCCCGTGAACATGGTTGAATCTGCGAAGCCCTTCCAGTTTAGAGGGTGACTTTACAGGGTTTGCTCTAAGGCTGTAGGTTGCCGAGATACAGGCCCCAAAGGTCTAAAGTCCTCCTTCTGCAAACCGTCAGGTCCTTACTTTAACTCTCGAAGGAACAGGGTTGGAATAAGTAACCATATCATGCCTTTGAGTGCAGGCCTATGTTTGTGCGTTTCGTATACCCCCAAACCCTACTCTAATTATTAAGGCCCTATCTTGGACCTTTCAACTGCTCAGCATGAGCGCAAAACGAAGCCCGAAGCTCTAAGGAAAAGGACTGCGCAAGGAAGCCGTCCGATCACCCTTCAGCATGAAAGTCGCTCATAAAGAAGTCCCAAGCCGGCTAGCTCACGAAGCATAATACAGGGCTTCATTTTTTTAACGTAGGATTTCCGGGTATATTATATACTGTAGTATAGTTTTCTTAAGCAGTGAATTCAGGAACTCTAAGGGACAATGCTTGTAATGTGAAGCAGCTTCTTTTTGAGGCGAGGAAGCGCCGCCGGGCTAGCTTTGGCCAATTTGGGTGCAGCAGAGGCAGTGGCTGGACCGCACTTGGGGTTTGGGCGTTCGATCGGCCTGGATTGTCCGCGTTGTGCGTGCCGAAACCCCTACCACAGCCTAAATTGCGTGGATTTAAAAAGGTGGCCCAAACCCTTTAAACCCTAAACACTAAACCCTAAACCGTAAAAAGACATCCAAAATCCTAAACCCTAAACACTAAACCCTAAACCGTAAAAATACATCCAAAATCCTAAACCCTAAACACTAAACCCTAAACCGTAAAAAAACATCCAAAATCCTAAACCCTAAACACTAAACCCTAAGACGCAAAAATACATCCAAAATCCTAAACAGTGGACACTTGGAGTCTGGGGTCTCGGGTGTTAGGAGCGCGGGGGTTTCGTGTCAGGATCTAAAACCCGTAGTTCTAAGTTCTACTTAGTCATTCCGAGAAGGGTACTTAGGGATGAATTGACTGTTAAAGCCCCATATATTACAAACTTCAGAGTTCTTCTCTTGAGAAGGCCAAGGGTTCGAAGGGTTTGTTTTGTCGTGGTTGGTTATGTCTTCCGGAGCGACGCCTGCACGGCCTCGCCGAAGAATTGCCATGCTGCCGGTGGCGTGCATTCCCCATCAGGCAAGCATAGACTGTGAGAGATAGAGAGATAGGGAAAGACAGACAGGACTACGTCGTTAGGTTGGCGGGGCCTCAGTGGTGCGTTGTCTCCTGCGCTCCAGCTTCGGGTGGGTCTCGTAAAGTTACGTGCCCGGAAGGGAAGTCGCTTTCATGGTGCAGTTGACGCGACAGAAGGCATTGACATGTCTTCTTACTTGGTCAGCATCATCCCTGCACTTGTCGTCATCGGCATCATCTGGATCCCTTGCAGTTGCCCCGAACGATAATGTCAGGATAATGTTCGGGGTGCTTGCATTGTGTCTGAGGCAGTGGCACCTGAGTGGGTGCAATACGACCTGAACACCGGCGAGACGTCGCTCAGATCCGTGTTTAGAGTTTCAGGGCAACGGCAAAATTTGAGCCGCAAATCTGGATTTGGGGACGTTCGGGGTAATTACTGCTTCGCCAGCTGGTTCCCCACTTTGGAAGACACCGCTCCAGTTTCAAGCAAGGCTTTACGATGTGGACTTCGACGAGAAAGACCCGAACCACGGAACCTTTGCTTGATTCTGGCAGTCTGCAGTCGCAATGTAATATAAGTTTATGGAAGGGTCCGATCATTAGTGTGCGGTGTTTCGGGCGCCAGGCCGTGGGATTACGTGATGCCGGCTCACAAAAGCGTGTCATTCTAGCGGATTCTACCGCCACTATGGGAAGCACACCAAAGCTGCTCTACAAACTCAGGATCTCAACTTCTTGAGCTGACTGCGTAGCGCTAGAACTCTCTACAGGCGCTTCTAGCCGTCCTGTTCCCTGCATCACCCGCACACACACTCGTGCACCATAGCGAAATCAAGAACACCTCTTCAATTGTGAAGCCTACTACTACTACTACTCCTCCTGCTGCTGCTGCTGCTGCTACTACTACTACTATTACTACTACTCCTGCTACTACTCCTACAACTACTACTACT
>CAJNDV010036036.1:0-22920 GCA_905221635.1 Symbiodinium sp. CCMP2456
ATATATACACATATGTACACACACACACATATATATATATATATATATGTGCACATACATATCTAACATGCATGTCTCTATCGATGGGAGGGGGTTTATTGGTTTGGGCCTACATTTTATATACATACACATAAGGATCGCTAGTGTTATCCCTGGAGATGGGAGGGGTTTAAAGATCAGGGGCCTACATTAGCGCTCCACTGCTAAGACCACCAATCTCCGTAAGCGCTGAACAGCACGATTGGGTCATAAATATGCCGCATCTGCTCGATATGATAATGATTGACTTACTAGTTTATGCTCACATTTTCATCTACTTATGTATCTATGCATTTTATGACAACCTCTCTTATTTTGACTGTAAGGCAGAGAGAGAGAGAGAGGGAGAGAGAGAGACAGACAGAGAGAAAGAGCGAGAGAGGGAGAGAGGGGGAGCGATGCGACAGCACCCCAAAAATTCTAGAACAGCAAGGTCCAGCGACATCAGGTGCTCCTCAAAGAGTTCGGTGCAGGTGGCCTTGTCTTGGTGTCGAAAAAGCTGTGATAGAATGGGATGTTGAGAACCAGGTTTCGAAGTCCAGAGTCGGCTGGCAGATGGTTTGGGGGTTAGGGCTTGGTGTTCAGGATTTGAAGACTGCGGTGCCTAAATCAGCGTGAGGGAACCATGGAAAGAAACCCCGTATACAAAGTTCATCGACATCGCCTAGACAGCACTCAACCGATGGGTGCTGGAACTTGCATCACAAAATCGTTTAAGGACACCGACAAGTATGCACCACTTGGTACCTCTAGCGTACCATATGGCAAACTTGGAGGTATCATGCAGTCCCATCTAATTATCTAGTTAACGGAAGTTAACTTCGGTCGTTGAGCTGTCGTACTGCACAGGCTTCAGAAGAGAGGGCGTTCTAATGCATCCGAAAAACGCATCCTGGTTATAAGCACACCGAAAACAGCCGTCGCACATTTCAAGCGTAGCCCTCCCTTCTCGATGCGGCCTGCTGCTTAGGCCTTTCACCACTACTTGCCAGTATGACGACAAGCGCTTGACTACAGTTGTAACTACTGTACCAAAACACAAAAACACTCTGAGACCTACACTTGCTGCTTTTCGCGAATATTACGACTAGTCCTCGGACATGCGCAGCCGCAAAATTGAAACACACAGTGAAACCCATCTTGGTGAAGCCTTGTGCTTAGGGTTTAGAGTTGAGGGTTTAGGGGTAACGGACAGGGTTTAGGGTTAGCTCATTGCGAGTTCGAAGTCTTGTGCCGATAAATCCCCAAAGCCTCTTTGAGCATAGAACGAACCCTTCCGCCAAACCTTTAGGCGCAGTTGCGTTTGAGTAGTCGGAGGTATTGTAGTGCGCTGAGTGATGTTCTGCCACCAGCTCGGCAAGAAACTGCTTCACCTTTTGTGCCGGGACTCTCGGTGCTTCGACTTTTATACCCCCAATGCTATACGCGAGCACGACACGAACAGCAACCATAACCCCCCACACCGTGCCCCACACCATCATCAGAATCCCAACGGCGATGGTCATTCCAGTCATCTGAAATAATATATAGACTATATAGACGATACTACTTCATCCGGGCATTTGTAACAACAGCGGCCAGTGTTCATGAACCCTGCTCCTCCAGAGCCTTTTGAGTGGTCTACGGGGACCGCATTTCTACACGGTCTAGAACCCTCTTGTCTGAGATGGGTGAGCAGCTTACTGCTGCATTGCCTCATGGTTCGTTTAATTAGGGATTATGCTGCAAGGGTCTCGGGACCGAGGACAGCAGCAATATGAGCTGAAACAGCCAGAAAGGCGCTGATCGAGTAGAGAGGTCGACGTTCGGGAGACGTTCGGGGTTGACGTCTTCATCGAGACTTGGGCTGTCATCCCCTTAGGCCTGTACCGATAGTAAATCATTATGCAATGCTGCCGGGGTGGAGAAAGGCTGGAAATCGCGGCTAGTCAGGTTCGATTCCGCGGAAGCGATTCAGTCGCAAGGGCTAACGGGTTGGCTTTTAAGCTTCATGCCGGTGTGTCTCATGCCTTGAATCATAATTAGCAGAAGGCCGAGAAGGCAGACTAGGAATCGCGCCTTCACTCCTTTTCTATACTGGGGACCTGCTGCGTCTACATGTGAGACAGGGCGGCGGGCCCGGGAGTGAGGGCTTCAGGGTTTGGTGTCCAGTTCTTTCGCGAGGAACCATAAGGGCCTCGATAACTAGTGCATGAGAAGAATAATAGCGTTTCGTGGCAAACTATAGTACACTTACAACCAGGAGCACTAAGGAATCTAATCGCTTTCTAGCACCTAAACCCTAAATTCTGAACCCTAAACCCTTAACCCGACACCCTAAATCCTAAACCCTAAACAGTTAACCCGACACCCTAAATCCTAAACCCTTAACCCGACACCCTAAATCCTAAACCCTAAACCCTTAACCTGACACCCTAAATCCTAAACCCTAAATCGCAGGCCTCTGGGCCGGTCACCTCGTCCTTGGAGTTGCAGAAGCCCACGGCCCCGTACCTCAGTCGTGACGCATTGAAGGGATTTTTAGAGTTTAGGCTTGAGGGTTTAGGGTTTAGGGTTTAGGATTTAGGGTTTGGGAAGGGTTTAGGGTTTAGGGATTAGGGTTTAGGATTTAGGCTTTGGGAATTAGGGTTTAGGCAATGATTGTCCGGACTGTCAGGATGAAGGAAGGCGGAGCCAAGCATTCAACCCTGCAGCATTTGATCCTTCCTCAAACTTACAAAATAATATGGTGCCACAAGCTATATTGTCATGACTAAGGCCTCTATGATGAATATACTTTCTGTAGTGTGCCCCACACCCTCTTTGAATTATTCAAGTCGCTGGAACAAACCCTTATAGTCGCCTCTTATGGTATTCCCTCAATCGCAACATTACATCTCTCATGCCACCTGCATCACTCGCATTGGATCTCGAGCTTTGCGGTGAAAAAACCCTACACCCTACACCCTAAACTCCAAACCCTAAGCATGCATGCTTCTTGTCGCCGGGATGACCCCGAGCTTGGGAGCCAAGGCGAACGCGCGTCACACCACACCGCTTCGAGAGTTCAAAGATAAGTAATAAAGGACCCATAACTACTACAATAGGGTCTGAATGTTTAGAATAGGGCTTGGCGGGCATGTTTTGTCATACTTTAATTAGGGACTATAAGGGTATAGTATTCAAGTTAATATGAGTACTTTGGTAAGTAGTATGCAGTCCCGCATACTATAGATGGCATGCGTCGAAGAGGTATGATGAGCGGCCGTCTTCCCAAATCCTTATCGTAAGGATCTTCCGGCTTGGCATCTTAGTGTATCCTGGAAGGCCCACATTACTGAAACTCCCATGTAACAGTATACGGGCTGCGAACAAATACTTCCCGAAGTGGTTACTATCATCGGTTCGTGAAGCCAAGTGCTTCTTGACTCCTTGCGAACTGTATTAAGAAACGAAGTCGCAGTTCAACTCGATCGCTCTTCAATACCAGGATGGAATCTTGCGCTACAGTTCGTCTTCTAGTCGAGGCTAAGAAAAGCTCTTCCTTGTACAGCTAAACCCTACTAAGCACCTCAAAAAACCTTTGGACTAACCCAAACTCCCTAGACTCCCGGAACCCAAACCTCTGAAGGCATGGTCAGACACAGACAAGTCGTGCTGCACGGCTGTGACTACTTTCGTCGAGGGCGCGGGAATCGCTTCATGCACTTCCTAAACCCTTCGTGTGGTGTGGCGTTTCATGTCTCGGGGTACGAGTTCTGTTGAGTTCGCCGGTGGGATTAGGAATATGGATTTTGCGGATTTTATGTCGGAGTTTTGGGGGGCACTAAGTCACTAAGCAAGCTTAAACAATCAAGAACAACCTCCTCGCGAATCTTAAGCTCTACGACCCGAGCTGTCAACTGGATCTTAATCTAGCTGTAAGGCCGATATGGCTGGGGCTTGTGGTTCAGGATTGTGTTGCTGTCCGGCAGTCTCCCCTTACCCAGTCAAGAGCTGCTGGCTTCACAGATCTAATTGTTCAACTAGACAAGGATCCTTGCTTCCTGGTTTTGGGGGCTTGTCGTTCACAGTGCTATATGCTATCGGGTTGAGGCTTTGGGAGACTATCAGCAATATTGGTACTGTTGTAATACAATCGAACTAAGACTCTTTTAATTGTTGGCATTGTCATATCTACGTGTCTTTACCACCGTCATTTCTGATCATGATATCAATTGCGGTTCTTGGCATTGCCATTTGCAAAGCAACCTGCTGAGTCTCCAGCAGGTATTAGGTTTGCGACGTGGGTTCTCTCAACAGCCCGTCCGAGTCACGCATACAGCTTTCTGAACTCCCGCAAGAGATTCCTCCGAAAAGCTGGATGTCATCGTTCTGCTGATTTTTGACGGACAACAAACTGGTCTTTGTTCAAAACAGGGTCCAGGATTCAGAAACGGCCAAGATTTACCCGTGCCGGGTTCCCTGCACCGAAAGCAAACTCATAGTGTCGAGAAAACTGAGATGCTAACCTTGCGGGCTCAAGCCAAAGCATCGATCAGCCTTTCTCTTGGAAGCGTACCAGCAGAACTCAAGGGCCAATTAAGATCTCAAGCTGCCCGAGAACAAAACCAGATCTGCAAATGAACTACCTCCCAAGTCGTCAGCCACTGCCTTGCTGAATCATCCAGCCCAAAGAAGTGTCATTCCATATGGGTAGTTCTCCCAAATTAGGGCCCCTGCTGTCTGGGTCCCCAATATAGTACGGCATTCCTATAAAAAGGATCCTAAAAGGAACCCTCATGTCATTTAGAGAGCTACTCATATACCTTTTCTAGTACTGCAACTTGA
Source organism: Symbiodinium sp. CCMP2456 (assembly GCA_905221635.1). Lineage (NCBI taxonomy): Eukaryota > Dinophyceae > Suessiales > Symbiodiniaceae > Symbiodinium > Symbiodinium sp. CCMP2456. The sequence goes on from CAJNDV010036036.1 coordinate 4,849, forward strand.
TGCCTCGAAGTCACGACTCCGGTAAATCCGCTTCCATATCCCGAAGCCCTGAACCGAAACGCCGGCCTCTCAGCATTGAACAGCAACTTTCCATCCGAGTAGTAAGGTGCCTTGGAGATGCGACAGACGTGCCGGTATCAGCATCAAATCAAGACACTGCTACTGTGCACCGATGATCGTGATAGTGATGATGGCCCCAGCCGTCAGCAGCAGCAGCAGCCGCCGCACCCATCCACCACCACCCACCGCCACCACCACCACCACCACCACCACCACCACCACCACCGCCACCGCCACCGCCACCGCCACCGCCATCATCATCATCATCATCATCGTCATCATCATCATCATCATCATCATCGTGACCATGATCATCATCATCATCATCATCATCGCACCGTCACCATGGCCGTCATCGTTCTACCTATCATGGCCATCAACCTCCTCCTGATGATCCGCCGCAGCAGCAACACTCAAACAGGCAACGGACCACACCTTGACCACCAAACTAAGTGTCTTCATCCAGTAATATACTATACGGCCTTTGTAACTCCAATACTAGTCCGAAGGGTTGCCGTTATTATTATTATTATTGTTATTATTATTATTATTATTGCCATTATTATAGTTTCTGAAAACTATGAGGCCCCTTATGCAGGCCCCGCCCTATGGCATCTCTGGCCTCGGTACCCGGTGGAACTGGCGCCGAAGAAGCAACTGGGAGAGAACTTGGGGCTCAGGGTGGAAGGTTTGGGGATTAAGGGCTTTTCGGGTTTTAGGTTCAAGGCTCCGAGGGGTTTGGTGTTTAGGGTTGAGGGTTTTGTTGTGAATGGCGGCCTTCACATCCGATCGCTGAGCTTGCATGCAGAAAGAAGTGATTCAGGTCTAGGCTTACTGAGGGACGCGGCAGACATCGACATGGCTCACCTTTATGGCTCACAGTCGTACCTATCATCGGGTAGTTTCAGGCTCCATAGCCACAGTGGATCCTGGCTACCCTGAACTCTCAAACCCTACCCCTGAAACAAGGATTAAACCCCTTCCAGACAGAACAGAAACCCTCAAACGTCCTCCAAACCCCCCAACAGAAACATGCCCTTTGTTTTGGGGAACCCACTCAAGTACCCGAAAACCCAAAACCTGAAAACCCTGACCCTAAATCCTAAACCCTAAGCCCTAAACCCTAAACCCCTAAAGCCGAAACTCCTCCCGCCCCTATCGGAGCCGGGCCGGTCTCGGCTTTGGAGCTTTGCCGCACTTCCTTCAGCTTTTAGGGTTTAGGGTTTAGGGTGTAGCGGGGTTGCATGGCTTTTCTATTTCGGGCCATTTGTTTTGCGCTTTGAGTAAGTTCATGGTGTTTAGATCTTTGCGGCTGGTTTTGAGTGTTGAGCGCTCGGGTTCTCGCGCGTTGGGTTTTAACGGTTGAGACATCGACGATATTCACTACCAAATCCGTTTCCTTTCAGATTCTTTCAGATGTTTAAGGTTTAGGGTCGTAGGACATTATATATTTGACATTGTTTTTGACCCTGATTAATAACTAAACCCTAAACCCTTCAAAAGCTATAATTAGTGGGGATCCGAGTATTCGGCTGGGGGGGGGGTAAGTGGCAGGGGTCTACTCTACATTACATAAGAACCCATCACAGCCGTCGAATGGCCCAAAGTGCACGACCCTAGGCTTCTGCACTCCAAACGCCACTATTGGGCCTTAATACTTAGAATAGGTTTTTGGGCTCCTTTATAGTATATTTATGANNTCATCATCAGCAGCAGCATCATCATGTCAATTCGCACGGAACACCACTGTTATGGACAAAGTCATCGTCAGGACCGGTTGCATCAGACTTACGCTTATTTTGCTACAGGGGCGCTCACCTTCATTGTGGCAAGGTTTATGCTCACGCTGAGGGAACTGATCTAACAATTGACAAGACAGTGTTAGAATTGTGCGTCTCGGTTGCTTAATTGGTGGATTCTGCGTCCGGTGCATACACCCTCAAGCCTGACCTTCACTCGGGCGGGCAAGGCACCCTACCTAACCCTCAGCACTGCACGAACAGAGAGAGGCACAGTCGCTGCTCCGAGCCTCCACTTGCCCTTCGCTTCATGTGAACCTTCCGAACGCCACTTCATTCCCTCGATAGAGCCTCGACTCATAGCCCGACCCTTTTACCCTAAACCCTAAACCCCTACACCCTAAATTAACGCAGGCCCCTCCACCTGCTTCAGCTTCTCGGGAAGCTGATTGAACTCTTCGTCCTTTAGGAGAGCCTGTCGCCACTTCCTACATAACCTGAAGGGTTTAGGGTTTAGGGCATCCTAAACCCTAAACCCGAAAAAGGATTCGTGATTTCAGATATCAAGGGAGCGTCAAGTCAGGGCCTAGCTTCAGGATTCAGGGTTTGAAGTCTAGAACTTAGGATTTAAGGGTTCGGATGAAGCATTTCAGGTGTAATTAATAGGTTTAAGACTTACGGTTTTAAGGTTTAGAACTTAGGACGTAGGGCCCGGGATTTAAGCATTGTGTCTCCAGGGTGGAGTGAGTGAGATACGTCACGGACTGGATGCTCTGAGTGGACCGGTCACTGGTAGAAGCATCATGATCTGCCACAGCAACGCCTCTGCGACCATGGACTGTGCAGCTTACGATGGCGAAACAAAGTTCGCCCAAAGTCTCTTCCTTCAAGAGTCTGAATCACAAAAAAACTGAGTCGCAAAAGAGCTGAGATCTGCGAACCTTTTACCACGAATCCCAATGCCCACAAAATTCGGGAGTAGGGCTTCGGCGTATGCCCATCACACCTCAACGCCGGCCCCGAAAACACTCTTCCCCTGATGGCCTTGTGCTTTTCGGGCAGCGGCTGCAAGCTCTTTGGAACCACCTCACTGAGCCCTTCGAACCTGATGGTCGTCAGGGGCGGATTCGGGCTCGGGGTTGCCGGGTTGAAGGCTACGGGTCGAGGATTCGTGGCATCGGTTTTGCTTTGTTCTTCGGCTTTTACGTGATTCGATCTGCCGAACCTGGATTGGCAGGCAATTACGTGTCGATGCGTGTGCCGAGTACAAACATTCACGACATACCAACAAAATCAAGCCACAGAGTCACGCGACGATCTATAAGCACTGCACATACAATGTGTATATGTACAGTATGTTTATAAGAGTCAATGCAGGTATGTGTGCATGCATGCATGCATGCATGCATGCATGCATGCATGCATGCCTGCATGCATGGATGTATGTATGTATGACGGTCTGTACAAAAGCATTCAGGAAATGAGCAAAGAACGAAAGCAAACCAGTAAGTAAGTAAGTAAGTAAATAAGTAAGTAAGTAAGTAAGGTCGGTGAGTAAGGAGGTAAATCAGTAGGTGAGTCAGGAAGTAAGTGAGCGAGTGAGTGAGTGAGTACGTAAGTAAGTACGTGAGGAAGTGCGTGGGAAACAAAGTACGTGAGTGTGCATGCAGGTGAGTGAGCGAGTATGTATGTATGTATGTAGGTATGTATGTATGTATGTATGTATGTATGTATGTCTGTATGTGTATGAATATGTATATGCATGTACATGTCTGTATATGTATGTGTGCATACAGCTGAATTTTTAGGTAGATGTTGCAGCTCTCTCCCTCTCTCTCCTTCATGTCTGTCGTTCTCTCTGCCGCTGGTCTGTTGCTTGCTCTCTGTCTCTCTCTCTCTCTCCCTCCCTCCCGCTTCGATCAGGTATGAAAGGCAACCTTTTGTGAAACACTTAACATCAATGTCCCCATCTGAAGCTTCTGCAATGCAAACGCTTCTGCTAAGAAACCCCATGCAGACCAACCTACGCTCCAAACGGTGCGACCCACAGGTGACCCTCTGGACTACTTACACGACACTTCATCGCTTAGCGGGTTGGAGGGTTCTGCACCCCGATGGCTGCACACGTGGCAGTCGAATCCCAGACCCGACGTTGTTGAGCTTTTCCGGCTTCAAAAGTATTCCAGCTACATTCGAATCTTTCCCCGCTTCTTGGCAGATTCGCAGACCATGTAGCAACCCAAAGCCCCAACTTCAATCAACACGGCAATGGAAATCCCAAAGACTGAACCTGGTTGCCGAGTTAGTCTGTGTTTTCAAGCAATATGTACCCGAAAAGTTCAAAGGCTTACATACTCAGATACATCCTAAACCCTGAACCCGCCAGTAAAGCAGTATAGGGCGGCTGAAGGACTCCACAAATGGAGTCGACCGATGCAAGACATGTCTTTCTCCGATGAGAGTGTGCCTTGGATGTAGGTTTTCAGGTGTTTAGGGCTCAGGGGTTTAGGGGTCTAGAACAAGGCTTAAGGCTAGATATTAGAGGCTCTTGACAAATACAACGCCAGGGGAGAAAAGACTGCGGGAGTCGGCATGTAAACAAAGCTCCCCGGAGATGGGTTGAGGGTTTAGGGTCTATAGGACCCAGGGTGTCCTGGTTTGGCCTGAGGGCATGGGTTTAGGGCTAAGGATTTAGGTTAAGCGTTTAGGGATACGGATTTAGGGTTTGGGCTTAATTAGGGACTGGGGTTGGTGCTGATTACCTGATAGTTGGCCCTGGCCTGATCCATGTCCGAGAAGCTAGGGAGCAATATTCTTCGACAAGATATTTTACAGCATGTTGTTGCTGATTAAGACGAAAGGGGATGTAACAGGACTACCAAGAATTGTGGGTAATAGTATTGACGCTTTAGTGAAGAGTAAGATCAGATGTTACAAAATAGGCTTCACAATATAGCGAAGGAGACATTATTGCCAATGATTAAGAGACGAGGATCATACATCAGAGCGGAGGGTTGGCAACAAATACGGTAATCGTTTTGCAAACTATGAGAAAAGGAAACACCCTACAAACATGGAGTAGCAACAATTAGCGGACATGTTGTTGCCACTTAGGAGTTGGGTCATATACACAAACGAAGATCGCATTGTCAGCTCTAGTGCGGAGCCTTCGTTTTTTAGCAAGGCCGAAGCAGCTGACCACCGACCAAGTATCGAAGTATCCCAAACACATGACTCAGTCCACAGTCATCCCGTTATTAATGGTAGTTTGTTTCGCATTTCAACCCAGAATGCTCTCATCCGAACGAGACTATAAAGAGCCTGTGTGCTCCCTGAACCCTGAACCCGCACAAACCCAAAATGGACCAAAACAGTATACCAAAAAAAAGCTTGGAATATCAGCAACCCGTGGACAGAAACTCTGCACTGTCAAAACCCTAAGCCATACACCGGCTGTTCATGTCCACACTGAGCAGCATAGCTTGTAAGTTGATGAAGATAGATCCGAAGGTGAAGACGGACAAGAGCCGGCGCAGCGGATGGTTGGGAGACCTCAGGTACCCTTACAAAGGCCCTTCTGCCTTACCCTCAAAACGGCAACCCTAAACCTTAAACCCTAAAGCCCCCTTATTATACCCTTAAGAAGGCCCTGGAGAGACATCAGGAGCATTATTGCTTCAATGCGGTGGCTCGGGCCTGGAGAACCCTGAAGCTTTGGGGGCTGAGGGTTTAGAGGTTTAAGTTTAGGGTATCAGGTTTAGGGTGTGGTAACGTCATGGGTGCTCCCTGGTGTGTGCACACCCAGGCCGCTCGCACCTGTCCGTAGCAAACAGCCCACCCCAACCACCCGAAAACCACCCTGAGTTCAGGCATTTTAAGGTTCAGTTCCAAAGTCTTCTAGGCATCCCAGCTTGGGGAGACAAACAGCAGTGTGTTTGCTTCTGTGACGTTATTTTCCATGGGTGCCGGACAAGGCGATCTGTTTTCTGTGAGGCTGTGCTGGCGGCGGTTGGCACACACAGACACGAGTATAAAGTTCAGTCCTTGTGGGCGTTCTGTAAGGTTATCCTGGCGGGTGCCGGACAAACACTGCATATGGGCTTTCTGTGAAGCTTTGCTGGCGGGACTTGTGGCCACTATGGACCTTGGATTGCCAGCTTTCTGCCGGGGCATTCCATGTAGGCTTTCTGAAAAGCTCTCCTGGCGAGTGCCGGAAGAAACCATGGGCATTCTGGGAGGCGGGTACCAGATGCGGCAGTCTGCCTTCTGCGAGGTTGCGCTGGCGGCGGCCTATCACAAACGTACACAAGTATGTTCAATGCAGGTGGGTTTTCTGTAAGGGTGTCCTGGCGGGTTTCGGAAGAATACAATATGGGCGTTCTGTGAGGCCTATGCTGGCGGGAATGTGGCCACTACGGAGCTGGGATTGCCAGCCTTCTGGAAGGGCACTCCATGTAGGCTTTTTGTAAGGTTGTCCTGGTGGGTGCCGGAAGAAAGTATGCATTATGGGCTTTCTGCGAGGCTATGCTGGCGAGAATTCTGGCAACTATGGACCTTGGATTGCCAGCCTTCTGAAGGCGCTCCATGCTTTTATTCCTGGAAAGCTAGCGCCGGAAGACGGGGGCCGGCTCCAACTCGTGAAGGCTTAAGGGCAGGGTGCTGCAACTCTTGACGGGTTGGGGTATCAACCCTTGTCAAGAGGACGTCTGGTAGCCGCCCAAATGGGGGGGACCCCACAAAAGCCCAAAAATGGTAGATTTTGCAGTGGCCGCTCCTTTTGCGGACGCCAAACCCAAGGCCTTTGGCCGCTCCAACTCATTGTCAAGAAGGGGGCCGGCTCCAACTCGTACAGGGTTGGGGGGTGCAACCCTCGTGAAGACGTGACTGCAAAAACCCCCCAGGTTTAGGCTTAGGGTTTATCCTCCGTAAGATATATCGATGGGCCGGAATGCATGGTGCCAGTCGCCTAGCTTTACCTCGGCTCCCGCGTATGCGATTTTTGCAGCTCGCAAAGTGGCGGTCTCAGCGAAGACTTGAGGATTTAGGGGCTCAGGGGCTTGAGGCAGATAAAGGAGGAGACAAAATGCCTGGAGACGAACTTAGAAAGTAGCTAGACTCCCTCAACCCTGAGCCTCGCAAGTCTCAGTGGAACTGCAGAGGACCGCTCCCTCCCTCCGAAACCTGAACAACCGAAGCCTATAACTAGGTATTAGGGTTCAGGGTTATATGGTAAAAGTCTTTGTGCATCGCTGCTCCCAGCGAATGAGATTCCTCACTATTACACCTTAAGCTCTTAACCATAAATATCTACCACACAGACCCTTAGGCTTCTTGGTGGCTTCTTTTGCTTCTTATATTAGCATATATTACGGGATCCTCACCCATCGCTAGCTAACCCGAGAAAGAGCTGCAGTGGACGGCATGCCCAGGTTCAAGCTTAAGAACTAACATCCCCACCCCATACCCCAAGAGCCCTCGGTTTAGGGCATATAGGCGGTATAGGGTACAGAACCCCTTTCAAAAAACAGGTTGACGGAATCCCGTGAAGGATCCTGGGTAAAATGAAATTACTGCAGAGGTCTGAATGTATAATTGGCCGTGGTATCTTTGTATAACCCCCATGATCCCCCATGCAGTCCCAAAACCCTTTGCTTTTAGAGGTCCTTTTTACCTTCTGCCGAAGTGCAGCGCTCTCCGGGTGGCTGTGGCAAGGACATTGGCTGCGCGAAAGTGCGTCATGTGCAAATGGTCCGAGAGAGTGATCACCTGCAAGCGGTTTAGGGTTTATAATGTTTAAGGGCTCAGGGTTGACAAACTCACTTCCGTAAACTCTAACGGAACCGTTTGAGTTTTAAAACCGGGGTTTTGTGTTGGGTTGTCGGTGGGCCTTCAGTTGTAGAGCACCTTTCAGATTAAGTCTTGCAGGATTTTGGTATAGGCTGTACAGTAGAGCTTATAGTCCATGGTTTAGGGTTCATGGGCGTTGGTGAAATTTATGGGGCTCGTGCCCAGTTCACGCCGGACCCCCAGAGATTCTCATGTGGATTCCTTTCATTCTGCATGGGGACGTATACCATGATAGGTCACTGAGGCCCTGAACGAACCCCTGAACTAAACCCAACCCCTCTGGCATCTCTATGGTGCCAAGGTATGCTAGACCCGGCAGCCCTGAGCTGGCCGGAGTATGCAGTATGTAAACCCTATAGATGGCGCACCCTGAAACTAAACCCTATACCCTAAACCCCAAACCCTAAAACCGTATAGGTCCCAAGCTTGGCATAAAGGAAGAACGTGCCTTCCATTTATCCGGGATGCAAGAAGCTTCCGTCCAGAATCAATACGTGCTCTACCCATAGGCTGCATTATAGTTTCTTTTTTTATGGTTTCTGCTTAGGATCCTGAAAGGTAATCCCAAAAAGGAACTACTATGGAGCCTATGCGTACAAAGATTCAAGGGGAGTTCTCGAAGGCTCCATCGGGTTGGGAGCGTTACTTTGAGGGTTCATGTGCTCGCGGCCTTCGGCGGAGGTGTAGATTCGAAAGGTCTTTTGGCGAAATGGGGACCAGAATGATTAAGGGTTTGGGGTTTCGGGTAATAGTAAGTAGTATGAGGAGTATAGATCTCCGACAAGTCGTAAGTGCTACAGTAGAATGCCAACGATATAGAAGACACCCCCCGACCCCAAGTAGGCCTAGCCCGATTTTGCTACAGGACAGTTTGCTACTTTTGCAATACATCTAGAGTTTGCTAGCTACCAGACGTATGCATCTATGAGCATGTCGGGACACTAAGAGACACTGCACTACCCTCACATCCTCTCGACTGCAGCCCGAGTCACCGTGATCAAGGAGCAACGCCAAACGAACTTCCAGTACTGCCTTATTCTAGTTGGACCGGTCAGTATCAGGGTTCAGGTTTGTGGTCTACTCGGGTTATATGATGTGGGCTGAGGATGGGGAGGGGGGGGGAGGGGGGGGGTTAAGGATCCTGAGAATGGCTTCCCCAAGCCATGCAAACTAAGCCTCAGGCCCCCAAGAACTTCTAGGATCCCCAGTAACCTAGGAACAAGAAAGGGCTCCCTTTTCGGGATTGCGCGATTAACAAAACAAGGAACCTAGGACGACACAACGGGGAAAAGGGGCCATCGACTTTCGGATGCTTTGAGATGTGAATGTTTTACAGCCTATGATGGAGATCTGAGGCTGATGCACAGGGCTTTTGTATAACAATATTCTCTCGCAGGGCTCGGTTTCCTAAGAACATTTTCATGCACAAAAGCCAACTCAGAGTTCAGGCTATAAGGTTAATAGGGTTTAGGGTTTAGGGTTTAGGGTTTAGGGTAGCTTCGCGGGTTTGTTGCTCGGCCGTGAATGACACGGGTGGGGGACCTCCTGAAACTGAGAACCTATCGATGGACCTGACGACGACCACGACGCTGCTATTGCTACGCTTGAATGGAGGACAGGGGTCTGCTCCGGTACAAGTGTAATGTAGGGGCCTTAATAAGTAGAATAGGGTGTTGGGGACCATTCTACTATCATGAGAATGAGGAACCCTAACGAATGATCCAGGCAATTATTTTTGCTTCTCTATTGTAGTAATCGTTTCCCCTGATTATTCAACCTCACCCCCCAAAAAAAAATATCAAAACTCGGATTTGGGGGTTTGGTTTTAATATTAGGGGGTTTTCGGGGTGGTCAGGGTCAGGGTCACACGGTCACAACACGACCCTCAACCCTCAACCCTAAACCCTAAACCCTAAGCCTTAAACCCTCAACCCTAAACCCTCAAACCCTAAGCCTTGAAAGTGGTAGCAGCTGGGGGTAGCGACGTTGTTCAAGCAGTAAAGAGGAGGGCTCGAAGAGCACGAGAGACAGGCAATGGCTCGGCTTCCTATGCGGAGCTAACGGAATCCCTCGGCACCTCGCAGGTGCCCCTTTTGATCCTCTGAGTAGCTGCAGGTGGCGCGATCACCTGTCAACGGGGGAGAGCCACAAGTGTGGAAACTTGCATGCCCCCTTCCCCCCCCCGGGAATATCCAAGTTGGACGTCTCCTTCGGAGACAGGCTCTTATGGCCACTTGGAAGGAAATAGATTCTAGGATCACTTTTCGGAACTCTGTTGAACCCCAGTAGAAACTTTGGAAGCTTTAGCATTCTGAAGTGGTGCTAGCCCGAGATCCTTTCGTCGCTTTGCTGACATCATGGCCTCGTCCTCAACCAACCGCCATTGGTGCCCCATCCGGTGGTAGAGCTCGTATTCTCGCGCTCCAACTGTTCCGGCCTTGGTGAGGCTGTTGGCACGCTGGGCTTCGCTGTGAACCCATCTCATCTCAACTTTGGTGTTCTGCTGAGATTCTTTCACGGCTAAGAGCTCGATGCTTGTCCGCTTCTCCGCCCCCTTTATCACCAGCACCTCGGTCTCAAGCTTGTCGTAGACGTTGCGGCTGTCAGTGACCACGCAGCCGCCTGTCCGCTTCACCAGATCATCTGGGTGATGTAGGTCTGGCTTCCCGTAGAGTAGTTCGCTCCACTGGAACCGCGCTGCATACAGTGCGTCCTCCCCATTCACCGCTGCTTGAGACTCACTGGCCCCTGGTGATCGGCATGCTCGGTCTATCTTTTGAGAGGTCCATGCCAATGGACTCACTCCAGCAATCTTGCCCTCCAACAACTCGGTGGTGGTTACCCCAATGAAGATGCCCTGGGTGGAGCCTCCGTCGGAGCGGTTGCCCTGTGCTGCGTCAACCCAAGCCACCATGGTGAGGTTGTCATTCTCCTTGAAGCTGTGGATCTTCATGACGTGGTCCTTTTTACTCTTAGCCGTGGCCAGGAGCACGTTCGCCTTGATGATGGTGTCGACTGTCGATCGGCTTACCTCGGTCAATAACAATCCTACTTCTGCAGCCAGGTATGGAGCAACTTGTTGAGCATGCCAGCTGATTCCTCCTAGCAGAGCACGAAGTTGGGTCTTTTCACGGTCCGTGGTTGGTTGGGAGCGATCCTTGCGGCGGGAAGCGTTTACTCCAATCTCCTGGACAGTGTCTAGGTAGGTGGGTTGAGAAAGTTCGAAGCCCTCGGGTTTCTGTTCAATGATAACGCCACACTGGGTGAAGCGCCCTGATTCCCAGTCCCCCCATTTAAACTTCTCTCTTATGGCCTGGAGCTTGGCGTCCCACAAGGCATCTCCATCCCTACCACAGAAAAGGAAATCATCAACATGTCCACTGATGGCCCCACGAAGTTCCCCGCCCTCCCGAAGCACCCAGCAACAAGCGTCAGCCCAAGTTCGGGTGAATCCCAGTGAACGCAAGAACTCATCCTCGGACCGATACCACTCAAGTGGAGCATCCACTAAGCCATAGCAGGCCCTTTTTACTCTGGTCACACTGCCTGGGACGATACCTAAGGCTTCACATATTTCAGGGCAGGGAATGCAAAAGAGGTCGTCAGGGTATTGACGGCTTTGGAGGAAGGCTCCCGTCACATCTCCTTTCTTCACACTCCACCGCTTCCAGGCTGATAGTTGGAGGAGTGCTTGTCTCGTGGTACGAGTCATCACCGGGGAGGTGGTCGAGCGGTGTTCGTATCCTCCATCTTGGTAGCCTAAAAGCACTGCGCGTGCCTTGGCCTTTCGGGACCCGTCTTCACGCAACTTCCAGGTGAGTATCCACCTCATACCGATGGCTTCGTCTTTGCTCGGTTTGAGATGATCGGGGAGGACTTCAAATGCCTTGGAGGCTACAAAGTTTTTCACCTCAATGGCTTTCGCGCCTCGGAAGGCCGCCTTCTCGTCTTCAGACATGCGGCGCTCCGTGAGTTCAACGGCGCGTCTCCTCATGTTCCCTACGAAGTAGGCGCCTAGATCCTGGAAGGCGTGGTCTTTGCCTCGCTTGCTCTCGGGAAAGGAGAACTCCACCTCAACGGCTGCCGCTTTGTCACTCCAGTAGCCTGATTGCTGATCTGGCCACTTGGTTTCTGGAACTCCTGTCCACCATGCTGCGGGCTGGTCCACATGGTTGCCCTGGGAATCACGGCCCCTGCCTCGTGAGCGGGACCGTTCTCTCTGAGGGAGTTGCGCGTCGGGCTCCTCAAGGTCCAGCGCTGCTTCCTCATCCAGTTCCATGTCTCCTTCGGCTGTTGGGGGTGCGCTGTGACGCTTTCCACGGATGCGGTGTCGCGTAGGCTGTGCCTCTGAATCCAATTGCTGGGCACGGTTCCACTCCTCCACTGGTGGTAAGTCCTGGGACAGGTCCTCATATTTGTTGCCCCCAATCTCAGTCGCCACGGCCTTGAAAGTCCATGGGGTAGTCCCCTCTGTGGGAGCTGCCAGGGCTTCCACAAGCTGTTCACGTTCCGTGGCTCGTCGCAACTGTTCTGGTGCACACTTCAGCAGACTGCGGCCTTTGACCAGCCAGATAGAGCCACCGGGCCGCACTAGACCATCACTGGACTTGCGGGTCTCTGTTGCCAGGACCCGTGCTGGTCCGAGGAACCGTCCATGCTTCCCTCCTGGCTGCCTCCGGCTCTTGTTGGATTCCTGAGACCGCCAGTAGTAGACTAACTCCCCTGGCTCATAATCGTAGCAGGGTCGATGCTTGGAGTGCTGGGCTCTCATCAACCGTTGTTTTGCTGTCCACTCAGACAGCGCTTTTTCGGCTTCGGCTCGTCTCTGCACTCCTCGCTCAAACTCTTCAGTAGGGTTCTCAACAAGGAGGTTGGGGTGAACTTCTGTGCTCGCTGATAGGAACCTCCCTGTCTCGTCGGGGGCTTGCCCTAGGATGTGCTGCGCTGGGGAAAAACCTCTGATGATCTCTCGGTGGTTGAAGGCCCAGATGGCCTCTGCTAAGGCCTCGGAAGCTGTGATGTCCGAGTCGTAATGTGCAAGCTTTGACATAAGCTCTTTCACACCTCGGACAGCATTCTCTACCGACCCTATCTTCCAGTGAGCCTCTCCGGGAACGATGTCCAAGTAGATGGAGTGGCGGTCACACCATTCCTCCACCGCTGTGCTCCTGAAGGCTCCCGCTGGATCCAGGCGAAGGGCCCGCGGGTGGCCAAAGTACTGGACCCATCCCTCTTGCAGGTATGACAAACAAGCCTGAGCATTAGGGGACGACTTTGAGCCTGTACTTAGAATGCGGCCGGCTTTGAATCTGGAACCCTCATCAACAATGATCATGAACTGATGGCTTTCTCCGGTGTGGGGATGTGCCCAATGCCCTATGTCAGCGCCTATGGTGTACAACTTCGGAGGAAGAGGTTCCAAGGAAGCCAGATTGCGAGGAGGAGGTCGCTGTTTCTCTTTGCACACATCACACTTGAATTCCTTTGCGAGCTGCAAGACTCGATCGTCAGCACCCCGGCGTTGTAAGGCTTGGACCATGTGTTTGGGATTACTGTGACCAGTGGCACAATGCAACAAGTACAGTTTCTTCCGGATTCTCTCATCCTCTCTCTTGCGCTCCCTCTCATGCACATGGGCTTCAGCTGGGTACGCTTCACAGTGAGAGTCCGAAGGCACTGGAAACCCCAAACTCCTAAGTTCATCCCGGCTCTCTTCGCTAATCTGACTCCATCCTCGGCACACATACACCGTCACCACCCAACGTTCACCTTCCCACGCACAAGAACCATGCCACTGCTTAGGAGAGAAGATCACCGCTCTTTCTTGAATGTCGTACTCCTGACCCTGAATGGCCTCCCCTTGCGGATTAGAACGAACCGAATCCTTCCCAATCCGACCACACAAGGACCCTTTACCTTCCAACCAAAGGCCTCCCCCTCTGAACTCCCCGAATCCCACACTTCCGTTGGGGTACTGATCGGAGTTGTTGACGTCGCGGTGGACGGGCATGGTTGTGCCACAGTTGATGACAAAGGAGGTCCACTTCATAGAGGCGGGAAGGTATTGCTTCATGATACGATTCACACATCGACACAGCTCCGGAAGCTTAGTGGTCCTACGGGTGACTCCATAGTGGTTTCCAAAAGCATACGTTCCAAACGTGTGGTAGTCACTGGCGTGTTCCAGGTTTCTTCGGGACTGTCCTAAGTTCTTCAGGGGATACTTCCTAAGGAGGTTCTCCAGGTCCTTGGTAGTGGGCTTCTGGCCTTGGCGACTATGCTGCTTGGCTTCCTGTTCGAGGTTCTGGGCTTCAGTGTTGCTAAGGAAGGCGGCTTCAGGCTGCTGGCTCTCGGGGGGTCCTGCTTCGGTATCTTGGGCCATGCAACATGCACAGGATTGTCGAGTCCCTTCCCCGGCACAAGAACAACTCAAACCCAGGCCAAAACCCTCTGGCAACCTTGAAGTTCCACAGCATTCCTGAACAATTTCCGAAAAACCCCCTTCCCGACTCAAAGCCTCCACAACAAGCCTTCGGAATTCGGGAGTATACCTAGAGGAGTTTCGGGTATTGCTACCGGTGCATCTACCGTGCTCGTAAGAGGTGGGGCAGTTGCAGGGTTTTTGCATCATCTCCGAAAGTCTTTTGTGAGTAGTCACCAACCGCCAGCCCTTCTGAAGCAACCGTCCACTTGATCCCTTCAGACCCACGGAACATCCCTTGGTCACACATGTATACATGTTGCTGTGAAGCCTCAGCCGCTGCATGATCGGAAGCCTCCATGCCTCATTCCGCTCACCTAACTCAAGAGTCACATGAATCCCGGTTTGCCAACAAACTTTTGCGATCTCCTCAGTGCTCTCGTAGTACCTAGTAGCAAGGGCTCGTTTGGCCTTCAAGTCTCGTACCTGGGTAGGGCTCTTTTGGTTGAGGTTTTGCAGACTACTGAACGCTTCACCGGGGAGGGCAATCCAGACATGTTTGGGGTGAAGACACCTAATCTGCTCCAGGATCATGGCGAGACGTTCAGGCGTGGACAAGTCTTGTCCACTCCACTGCGCGCTTCTACAGGCACTGTCACTTTGGCCCGTCCTCGCTCTGAACTCTTCCACAAGCAGACTGTCCGATTCACATGAAATCTCAAACAAATCCGTTCGTGAGTGACCTGTCAATTCCTGAAACATGTTGGGCACAACAAGCTGGGATCGGTGCTCAAGGGCCTTACTAGCTACCAAGCTCAAACCCTGTCCTCTGGCTCCTCCATGGTCGCATCGCTTTTGGTCGCCACCTTGCGGGTCTTCTCGCCCCGCTCGTTCTTCAGCGTCTGCACCTCCTCGGTCAAGGAGGCCACCGCCTTCATGAGCTCCATCATCATCTTCTCGGAAGTGCCGGCACTCGCATTGGCATGCTCCTTGAGTTCGGGACTGGAAGCTTCCGAGGTGGCCTTCCGGTCGCCGCTCCCTGAGGGCTTCTCCTTCTTCTCCACGAACTTGTTCATGTCCACCTTGGGCTTGTAGGCTGGTGTCGCCGGCTTCGGGTTGGCCTGGAGCCATGTCGCGAACCGGGAGAGGTACATCGAGCATTCCCCTTCCTGCGCGGTAGTGATCGCCCAACGACAGTACTGTTCGTCGTACTGTCGGACATGGCCGTAGGTCTGGCTCGCATACTTCCCGAAACCGATCTTGTCCTCCTCGGTGCCGTCGGTGGTCGCGATCAAATGCTGCATGGCCCGCTGCTGGAGGATGGCCATGGTCTCGTTCCCCGTGACCTTGATCCCCATGTTGGTGACGTGGGCTTGCAGCGTTGACTTCTTGGCAGCTGCTCGGTTGAGCGCAGCCACCGCTTCCTCCAGTGGCGTCTTGGTCTTTCCCTTCTTTGGAGGGATGATCTCGCCCTTGTCGGCCAGCTCCTGTAGGCGGGCACACAACTCTACCTTCGTCCAGTTGGACGGAGGTGTCTCTCCATAGCCCTTCAGGCTCAGCACGAGAGCTGGGCGCGAAAGCTTGTCCATCTCGCAAATGCAGGGATCACTACAATCTGAGCCAGGATCGCTGCAACGAGGGTGACGATGAGGTGGCCCAACTGGAGCTTGCACTGCTGCGTCTTCAGGCACTCTGCACACACAGGCTGTTGCATCCACTTCCAAAGTTTCCCTAGAACCCCAAGTAACTCCCTTGGAAACCCTTTCCCCAGAGTGATCCATAGAGCTACTCTTGAAATCTTCCCCATTCCCTGATAAAACACTCGTGTCCTTCCCATTTCCTTCAGGGGCGAAAACAGGAAGGTGTTGTCCCTAGCTGGCGGCGAACGACAGAAGGCTGGGGATGGCTTGCTTAGCTTCGGTGGATTGGCTCATCCAGTCTTCTGTCAGGGACAAGAGTTGGTGTCCTGAACTTCCCCGGGTCAAATGTACAAGTCGGTGGGGGTCCAAGGATCGGAAAACTGCTACATCGGCCTCGAAATCTATGATGGCCTTCAGTGCTCTCAGAGTTTGGATACTCAAGAGTATCGGCGATTCACCACACTCTAGAGTGTGAACGCGTAGTTCACCTGGGCTTCCATTCGCTTGTACATGGATCTGGGCCGTGCTGAGGCATCGATTCTCAGTGGAATTCCCAAAGGCAAAGGTAGGGGGCTCGTCGCTGCTGAGGCCCTTCAATCCACTGCTCCCATACTTCTTGCGGTTCTGGTTGAGCACGGCCTCGAGCGCGCGGACACTGCCGATGGTCTGTGTCGCGCCGCCATCAATCACAGCCATTCCACGAGCCACTGCTTCACTGGTTGTGGGCGGTCCTTCTGGAGCTTCCGGGGCTCCGGTCTGGAAAGCTTCTTCGGTGACGTAGCCCACAAAGTTGTTCATCGGCAGGGTCGTGGTCTCCTCGGTGTTCTGGGCCTCGGCCTGGTCCATGTAGCACACGAAGGGGGCTTGCTGAGGTTCTCCCGAGCTGCTGGCCTGGGCCAAGTTCGCCTGAGCCGAGGGTCCATCTCCGATGGGCTTGTGAGGACAGTTGGCTGCTCTGTGTCCTTTCTTTCCGCAGCGTAAGCAGTCCAGGTTGCTATCATCCTTCGGCTTGGCGTGCCCAGCATTGGAGGTGCGGGGCCCAGAACCTTGGTAGTACTTCCGGTTCTGTTTCACCATGTGTTGGCGTTGCCTCGCATCCCTCAGGGTCCTCCGTGCTGTCTGGATTGCCGCCATGGCGGTTTGGGCCTCGTCCTCGGCGGTGGTCATCATGGCGAAGCCCTCTTCATTGAAGACGTTCTCGTAGTCCTCCACGGTGTCGCCGTCCTGATCCTCGCCTTCTTCCTCGTCGCCCTCGAGGACTTCCCCGAGGTAGCTCTGGTATCGCCGGCTGTGGTCTCTCCTTTTCACCTCAGTCTCAGGGAACTGGTTTCTTAGTTCTTGAGCGACTCGAGCGGGGTTGAAGTTCCCATTCAAGGCGGTGATGATCAGGTTGCGCTCGTGAGAGTCCAGCGATGCATCCGTGAGGAGATACCATCCTTGGATGAACACGGGCAGGAGCTCCTGCTCTCGGTGATCCTCCTCGAAGGATGCTGTCGAGGAACTTCCATAGCCTTGGTATCGCCACCCACTTTGGGAACCCGACCAACCGGAGTTCCAGGACCAGCTGTTCCATGGTCCCCAAGCCGGCGCCCACCAGTCGTGGTTGGAGCGCTGGCCACCTGAGCCGGCAGTAGTGGTCGCGGTGACGTCCGTGTTGGTCTGGGCGTCGCCGTCATCGTCGTCGTAGGTTGCTCCGTCACCACGGGCTCCTCCATCTCCTTCGCTCGCAGGTGTCCACTGTCGCCCCCAAGTCCACAAACCACCATCACCACTGTTCCGTCGCCCTGAGGTCCTGTCGGTCTTCGCGGAAGGCTCATAGTAAGGTTGTACCCTTTTCAAGGCTTGACAGGCTCTCATGTAGGCTTCGGTCTTTCTTGTGATGTAGTCGTTCATGGACTCCTGGGCGCGGCGCTTGGTACCTTTGAAGTAGGCCGCAAGGAGATCGGTGACCTCGTTCACTCTCGGCTTGCCCAGTCCTTGGCGGAGGTGGTCCATCAAGACCCGGACTCCTCCACGGTAGGCCACCCATCCGGGGGGCTGCCCCGCCACTAAGCGGCGGGCCGCTCCGGAGAGCTCCTGGACCAACTTTGGTCCTGCAGTGTAACGCTTCTCCCACGTCAGTGACTGCTCCCATAGGAGCGCTGCTTCTTCGTACTGAACAAAGAGGCTTGCCTCTCCACTCCACATTGGGACCCCATCTTTGGTCCGGTTCACTGTTGCCACAACGTGGCTTTCTGCTGCTCCACTCATAGATCTCCAGGTTCCCCTCCTGGAGCCACAGGCCCTGGAAAAGTTTCTGAACCTGCTCAATGAGCAGGCTCCGCTACCATGAAAGTGGTAGCACGAGAGACAGGCAATGGCTCGG
>CAJNDV010036037.1:10136-20419 GCA_905221635.1 Symbiodinium sp. CCMP2456
GCTGGCAGGCTGGCAGGCTGGCAGGCAGGCAGGCAGGCAGGCAGGCACAGGCAGGCAGGTAGGTATAGATGGTTGCGCCCATACAGTGTGTGTGTGTGTGTGTATATATATATATATATAGACATAGACAAGAAAGAGAGGTAGCATACATGCATGTGTAATTCTGCAAGTACAAGTAGGCCAAGCTTCCGTTGTGTATATCGAGACTTTAACAGGACGGCATAGCATTGTTCAGAAAGATGAGCACTGGCAGTACTAGCTATGTTGAAAGGAACTGCCACAAACGCGAGAACAGCACTAGGCAAAACAATACAACAACACTGCTATTATTATCATATTAAAAAGCCAGCGAAAGTAATCAATACGACAGAAAGAACAGCATTCGAAGTAGTATGTGACCAGCAGGAGTATACGATTACAATCCGAAAGTACTGGGATTTTGGTACCTGTGAAAACCATGCCATATCAACACCGGCAGTGCCATTAACAAGCAGTGACTACAAAGGCAACACAACCGACGACTTGTGCAGCAATCCCGGCAACAACAAACGATGGCAATCATCACCGAATCATCATCAGCACTGACAGCAACGCCACAGGATAGCCCCCTTGAAACTTGAGGGTAGATGGAGTTCAGGGCTCAGGGCCTACTAGCAGCACCAGCAGCAGTACCCTCAGGCCCAAAACCCTGAATCTTACATCCCGAACACCCTAGCTTTAGGGTTTAATTAGGGTTTAGAAGACCGACAGTAGCCCAGGACACCGGTGACGTTCCCCGACATACCGGAGAAGGGCAAGGCGAGCGCACGTTCTATTCGGAGAGTCCAACTAGGGTTCGGGCTTCGTGGGGGGTCTGGTTTAGTGTGAGCGTATGGCCAGAAGCTATGTCAAGAGAAGAATAACTGTATATACGTATTAATTTATGTAGTTAGTCAGTCCGTCAGGTAGTTAGATATTTACTTATGGTTATTTTGAGCACATGCATGCTTGTTTATTTGTTAACAAAAATATATACATGTACATATATATATATACACACATGTACATATATGTGCGCGTGTGCCATATGTGTGTGTATATATGTATAGATAGATATATATATATATATAAGATGCACCTACATACACACATGGTGCCACACCCCATGATTCATCTCTATGTCTGTTGCAAAAGCGATTGGCACCACTGAAAATGCAGGGGGAATTCCCTGTTTGAGATCTGCACGATTGTCTCCAGAAGCTCAATTTTGGGGTGTGATGCGTGTAGTACTATAATAAACGCAACCATGGTCCAGGATTCTATGGAAAGTAGCATTTATATCTGTTTGGCTATCTGTCTTTCTGTCTATCCTTTCGTCTGTCTGTCTGTCCGTCTAACTAACCATCCAGCTATCTAGCTAGCCAGCTATCTATCTATCTATCTATTTATCTATCTATCCATCCAGCTATCTGCATATGTAAGAACGGATACCGATATACAGATGTGCGCATCTTTACGTACGCACATACATACACACGCATCGTGTACCAAACATATGTAAGCCCTTTCAAATCCTCGCAGAAGTCCTTCTGAATCCCCAAGGTACCCCCCAACATGAACCCCTAAACCCTAAACCCTAAACCCTAATCCGACGGAAGCTTTACTAAAAGCGAAGCCCTTGAAAACAAGCACCTTTGGAGACTCCCTCCCAAAGGCTCCATGTACATTTATAGTAGATACTTAGGCCGTAAAGGGGTCCCTGTATAGGTACTTTAAGGCCTAAGTATCTACGATATGGGTATATGGAGCCTAAGGGCCTGATCAGGTCAGGATCGATAAAGTGGCTGGTGGCGACGTGCACAGCCTTGCCGTGGATTCTGAGGGCTGCGTTTGGTCCTGGGGTTGCTGGGACCGTGTTACCCTTTAGGGTTTAGGGTTTAGGGTCCATGTGCCCAAATAGTATGTACTTTGGCCCCAATGTAGCTATATACAGAGTACTTTAAGGCCGAAGTATATACTAGTTGCGTACATGGACCCTTAGGGTTAAGTAAGCAACTTTGAACCGTAACGCTCCAACGAGTGCTACCCAGTAGGTCCAGCTACGTATTTTCGACCGTTACTTGTAGGCTACAATAGGTGCTGCCGCTATACTTGGGTTCTTACGTACCAGGATAGGGATACGCCCTACGGTTTAGCCTTGGGTTTAGGGTAGCCCTATGCTTGAAAGCGCGACAGCCTCAAGTTTTCCGTGTATCTCGGAAAGAGCAAGCCCTGAACCCTAAACCCCTCAACCCTGAACCCTAAACCCTAAACCCTAAAGCCCTAAACCCTAAACCCCCTTGACCCTGAACCTTGCAGCGCTGAGGTTGGGGGGAGTTTGGCCAGCTGGGACTCGGCTTTTCATCCTCCTCCTACGAGCTCGGAATGGGAGGCCTGATTCGTAAGGGTCCATGTACCCAAAATAGTATATACATTGGCCCTAAAGTACCTATAACCCTAAACCCTAAACTCTAAACCCTAAACCCTAAACCCTAAACCGTGTAGGGACTACATTAAGGCGAAAGTATATACTATTTGGGCACATGGACCCATAGGGATTCGGATCCTAAACTCCAACGTTTTAGGGTTTAGGGTTTAGGCTTTACTGTTTAGGGTACTCTACACAGCCATGGCTTGCTAGACCCCAACTGCGCACCTCGAGTATAAAGACAAAAGACGGTGTTTATGAGTGCTGTGTAGGTTTTGCGACCATCTGCAAAGCCCAAATACCCACTACCCCAAACCCTAAATCCTCAGAGCCGAAATCCCAAACCCTAAACCCTAACCCCCAAATCGCAAACCCCAAGCCCTAAACAGCAAAATCCTAAATCCCAAAACATACACCCCACGATGATTGACCCGTAGGCCTCTGTTCAGGTAGGATGCGCACAGAACCCTACATGAACCTACCATAAGGTGTTCTGTCAGTCTATGTTATATATGGGGGTTTGCACTCCAAACATAGTGTGCCGGGCCTTTTGGGGTGTAGGGCTTAGGATAGGGGTTTAGAGCTTAGACTAGAGTTTAGGCCTAGGGTTTGGGGTATGGATCGAGTCCCCGTTTAGGGTTCGGAGTAAGGGGGGTTTGGGTTTACCATTTAGGGTTTAGGGTTGAGGGACCTAAACCCTAAACCCTAAAACCTTAAACCCTAAACCCTAAACCCTAAACCCTAAACATACTTGTGAAACTCTTAAGCAGCAGGTGCATCGTCGCGCAGGCCAACACCGCAGCCGATCGCTAAGGAGTCTTTTGGAGGCAAGGTGTTCTCAAAACCCCATACCCTCACCCCTGAACCCTTTAGGGTTTAGGGTTTAGGGTTTAGGGTTTAGGGTTTAGGGACTTTAAAACCATGTAAACCCTAAACCATAAACCCTAAAACCCGGTAAACCCTAAAGCCTGAAAAGACCCTTTTGGAGGCAGGGTGCTCTCGATCGCCTGTGGCGGTGCATTCTCTGCAGCCCTTGTTGCCGGAGAGCTGAATCTAGGTCCTGGAGTTATGCTCTGTGTAATTAGGGTTTAGGGTTTACTACCGCCCTAAACCCCATGGTTCGCACTAAACACCCTCAGCTCTGATGTCTATTGTGTTGATGTACGTTTTTTCATGCACGGTTTTGCTTGATTTGGTATCGGTGTGGTCGAGGGTTTTGGATCCTAGACCTCAGCCCCTGAACCCTGCAAACGAGCACAGCCCCCAAACCTCTTTTCATCCCTGAGCCTCTCAGCCTTAAGCCCAAAACTCCAAAACCTACATGTAGTATGCCACCTACGCCCCCAAAACATTAAAAGGACCTAAAGCCCTAAACCCTAAGCCCAAAACCCTAAGCCGTAAGCCCTAAGCCCTAAATTCTAAACCATACAAAACAACCAAACCTGCTGCTCGAACCCAGGAGCGAGGGAGGGCATCTGGCCATGTGGGGGGCCAATGACGTCGGCCAGTACCTTGGCTGCTACTTACTTGTGAATAAGGAGCAAATTAACCAAGAGGGTCCATATATATATATATATATATCTATATCTATATATATATATATATATATATAATACAACTAATATGGAATTAGGTCCCCAAAACCATACTAGGGTTGCATCTTTTGGGACCCAATTCCATAATGCTAGTGTATATGGACCCTTCTGGGTAGGGGTTCTTTACAGGACCTACATACTACCGGACAGGGCCGTAGTTTACAAACGTTTTCATCATGGTTCTACAAAGAACTTATAAATCCTAAAAACCGACGTGAAACCAGGCCCTTAAGCCGTATAAACCCTAAACCCAAAACCCTAAACCCTAAACCCTATGCCCTAAGCCGCAGTTTCGGCGACAAGAAAGCAGGTGCGGCCTGCCTGCGAAAAAGCCCATGGACATCGCGGTACCCAAAGAGGCGTGGCGGATTAGGGTTTGGGGCTTAGGGGTTTAGGGTTTAGGGTTTAGGGGGCTTATGGGTGGGGTTTAGAGATGCGGTGCCTCCAGGGTTTATGTTGGTTTTTAGATGGGGTTCATAAGAGGAAGTAGTGTTGTGACACCGATAGGCCTGGGGACCTACACCGGAGAACCTTAAATAGCGAATGCCTGAACACATACACTCTCAGTCTGGCATTGGCCCGAAATTCTTGCGGGTTTATTGCATAGTGCCTCGTGTAGCCTCTGGGTTACGGGCTGGCTCAACATGGTCTGTTGTTGCCGGACAAGTAGAATACAGTGCTACGAACCTAGGGAGGAGCCATGTGCAATCCTCCGAAGACTTCTATGCCAAGACAACTGTGCCGTAGTAGTAGAAGCAGGAGTTGTACTTCGAAAACTTACAGTAGGCTGCGAGGTATGGTACCCTATTCCGCGTTCGGAACGCCTAAACCCTAAATCCTAAACCCTAAACCCCTAAGCCCTAAACCCTAAACCCCTAACCCCTAAACCCTAAATCCTAAACCCCAAACCCCTAAACCCTAAACTCTAAAGCCCCTAAACACACTTGCCGAAAGCCTCAACCAAGCAGCCAACCTCGACCCTTGAGCAGTAAGTCACTCCACCCCCTCCTCGAACCTAGGATTTCGGGTGTAGGGTTGGGATTGTGGTAGTTAGAGGCATAAGGCTGCTGACTGGGTGTAGCCCATTGAGAAGCAGAGGTCTTTTCTTCTTTACGTGGCCTGAGCCTCTTACCTAAACTAACTAGCCCGACACTCTTAAATGCAATCCTCAAGCGTTGAAGCTTAAGGGGACACCTTTGAGAAAGAAGGCCATCGATGAGCCCTCTACCAGAATAGCCTATTCAAGCACGTCAAGCCCGTGCTGTCTTACCAATAAACAGCCTATAACCCTAAACCACTAAGCCTGGAAACCCTGAACCCCTAAGCCTAAAGCCCGAAATCCTAAACCAGAAAACCCTAAACCCTAAACCCGAGAGTCCTACACCATCCAACTCTGGACCAACTCTGGACCTGTACGATCTAAATAAACTCCTACATTAAGGAGACCGTTTCAAGTCGGCCCTTCTTTACCCTACTTCTGGCTCTCTTAATAGGGACCTTATTGATTTGGTCTATATCCCCAAGGGTCCTCCTAACCCTACCTTCCCTAAACCCTAAACCCTAACCCTACCTTCCATAAAAATGCTTTGATGGACGTTTCCCAAAGCCAGGTACCCGGCCTCCGCGGCATCCTCCTGCGATCTGTGGCCTGCGGGACCGCGTAGAATAGGGACCTTACGAGTTACCTATACTTTTTTGGGGGTTCTTTATTTTAATTGTAGTATACTTTTACTATAATTATAGTATATTTCGGGGGCTCTTGATGATAATTATAGTATAGTAATTCCGCCCGGAGAGATTACCAGGACGACGCACGCCGTGGCTATTGATCTCGGCGGGCAGGCCTTTCACCACTCTAACCCTAAACCCTAAATACCATTTTGTTGTCAGGGTCCGGCAGGGCTTACAGGGCTTCGGGGGGTTTAGGGTACGTAGTATTCATGAGCAGGAAATGGGCTCTAGTGTTTTAGGGTTGAGGGTTGCCTAGACCCTGAATTGCCTTACCTGTTTAGGGCAAGTCTCCCATGAAAATCTCGCCAATGATAGGTCATCCACAAGAGGTACAGGGCAGTACAATGCAGAGTCTTGGTAGAACCTAAGCTAAGCCTCAGGTTCTGGGGTTTCACTTTTCCGAAAAGACTGCTAGGTGTCACAGTCTTAGTCTTGGAAGTTCCTTTTGGAGTTGCGGCTGTGCAGCATTGACGGAGTTGACAGATTCCGCTTGGGGGGAATAGGAGTCACCGAGTGGTCTGAGTAGTTAGTCATGTCTATCCATTTCCGCCTTTAGTCCCTGTACAGTTACGGCATAAGATGCCTCAACACCCTCTCCTGATCACAAAGGGCCCTTTATCATAAACCCTAAACCCTAAACCCTAAACCCTTTATCCTTTATCATCTTGACGAAGAAACGAAAATTTAGTGCGTCGGATGCATGCGCCTGTAGAAATGCTGGTGCGGCCGTCTCTTCTCAGGCTCACGTCCAGTGTATGTATAGCATGCTGATGCTAATGCTGTTTAAAAGAATCCTGCACCCTAAACCTGGACATGGTTCGCATCTAAGGATGCCTTATCAAACATTTCCCGCACTTGCTAGTACTATCACTAACATTCGATAAGTTTTGCTAGTACCCGAAGCCCACTGAAGCCTTAAACCTGTATCACCTACCGCAAAAGCCTCATATAGCTACTACCTCGTTACGTCTGAACTGCAATTTTGAACCCACACCCTTCTCGACCCCAACCGAGAGAAACTCTGAAGCAAAAGCCCTGTAAACCCTAAAGTCAACAGCCCGCTACAACTACACGCCGCACATCCAGAGGCTGAACCCGACAGTTCTTTATGGCCAGGGTTTAGGGCTTAGAGTTTTAGGGTTTAGGGCTTATAGGGCAACCGCAATTAACGACAGCCTTGCAAAGGGTAGTCTGCCACACCCCAATCCACGGGCTGAATTCAACCTTAGGGGCCTTGCCGAGCAAAAGCAATGTGGCGCTAAAACCTTAAGTCCTAAACCTAAACCCTAAGCCCTAAACCCTGAACCCTAAACCCTGAACCCTGAACCCTGAAACCTAAACCCTGAACCCTGAATCCTGAACCCTAAACCCTAAGCCCTGAGCCCTAAACCCTAAACCCTAAGCCCTAGGTCCTCAATCCTAAGAACTAAACCCTAAACCCTGAACCCTAAACCCTGAACCCTGAACCCTGAACCTCAATCCTGACCTCTAAACCCTAAACCCTGCGCCCTAAACCCTAAGCCCTAGGCCCTAAGTCCTCAACCCTAAGCCCTAAACCCTAAACCCTAAACCCTAACAAGAGCAGGCCTTTTCCTGGGGCTCGGCTCACTATGGGAAGCTGGGACGTTTGGATCCGCCCCAAAAGCGGCTCGGCAAAGCAGAGATGACCTTAAATGTAGGGGCCTTAAAGGAACCCCTAAAGGGTTCTATAAAGGCTACTGTCCGGGGTTTAGGGAACCGATGGTTTAGGGTGTGTAGGTACTTGTAGCCCAAAAGACATCCCTTTTTAGGGTTCCTCATTATGGCTTCTTTATACAGCTCCTTGAAAAAGGTAGGTCTTTCAAGGGCTACAGGTAGGGATTCAGGCGCTAGGGGCATCTGTGGCTTAGGAGTGGTTGGTGCTTAAGGTCCCCCCCCCCACGACACCTGCAACCCTAATATAGGGGCCTGAATAATTAAAATAGGGTTTGGGGGTATACTTTGGTGCTATAATCAGGAACCCCAAAAACCCAATTCTAATTATTAAGGCCCCTACACTAAACCCTAAACCTTAACTTTCGAGGTCCTGCTTGAAAGGATGATTGAAGAGCTTTCTGATGAGATGGGGGCTCCAGGGTTCTGCTTAGGGGGTGTAGGGGTTTCCTTTAAAGGAGCTATGAGGACGGGTTCCTATACGGGATCTATATGTGTACTAAACCCTAAACCCTAAACCCTAAACCGTTATAGGGCTTTTGGTTTAGGGGTTGAGGGTTAAGGGTTGTTGGGTTTCGGATCGGGGGGCTCCCAGGGTTTAGGGCTTAGGGTTTCGGGCTTTGGGTTTAGGATTTAGGGTTTAGGGTTTAGGGTTTAGGGTTTAGGGTTTAGGGTTTAGGGTTTAGGGTTTAGGGCTTTGTCTTTAGGATTTGTCTAGCGTTTTTTTTTTGGTTTGGGTCTTCGAGTGTCCACTGTTTTTGCTATTTCAGGTGTGTTGGGCTTAGGGCAGGTTTCTGTTCTACCCTAAACCCTAAACCCTAAACCCTAAACAGTAAACCCTCAACCCTAAACCCTAGACCCTAAACCGTTTCTGAGGCATTTTGTGGCTTTTAGGGTTCTTGGGGTTCAGCAGTCGGGCTAAGGGCCTACAGCGTGTCAGCCTTTCTGGTGTTTCTCGTGTTTGGGTTGCTCGGGCTAACCCTAAGCCCTAAAACCCTGATCCCCAAAACCCTAAAACCCTAAACCCTGAACCCTAAACCCTAAACCCTAAACCCTAAACCCTAAAACCCTAAACCCTGAACCCCAAAAGGGTCTGTTGACTTTTGAGTTTCGGGTTTTAGGGATTTTCAAGGTTGATCCCAAACCTTTGGGTTTTAGGGTTTAGGGTTTAGGGTTTACGGTTTAGGGTTTAGGGTTTAGGGTTTAGGGTTTAATGCTCTAAAGTCCACAATCCTCAACTCCAAACCCTACAGCTACCACCCGACCCTGAAACCCTAAACCCCTGGGTTTAGGGTTGTTCAGCTTTAGGGTTTAGGGGTTTAGGGTTTAGGGATGTTTAGGTTTAGGGCTTAGGGGTTTTGGGATCAGGGTTGAGGGTTTAGGGTTTAGGGCTTTAGCTCCCATATGCCAACCTCCACAACACCATGAACATCCCAAACCCTAAAGCGGCCCTCACCACGGATTTGGAGGAAAAGCACGCGGTGATAGCAAGCCGGGCCATGCGTGGTCTGCTACTGCAGACGGTTGGTTTCGATGCTGTAGACAGCCACCTGAGCAGCAACCAGTCGGAGACTTTGCGTCGACTATACTGGCGCGGCAGAGAAATGCAGTTCCAAAATTCGCTTCGACGTTTGCTGCAGTGTGTGACGGCATTGAGAGAGCTACGCTCCGGAAAAACGAGCCAATGGGACAAGACCCTCAAGGAACGAGAGATGCCAACAGATTTATCTTTGCCGAATACCCCTCAGCTAGAGAGCTCTGTTCTCTTGGCAGAGCTGTGCCGCCTTGCGGCCGAGCGGGTTGCACGCGCCAGGGCTGTAGCAGCTGCACCACCTGTTGTGATACCGGGGGGGCTCCGACCAGACCCTAAACCCTAAACCCTAAACCCTAAACCCCCACGTATTCGGACGCTGGTAGGCGACCGAGGACGAAAGCCCAGCCGAAAGGACCCGGGCAGCAAAGTTTCTAGAACCCCTGAGCCCGAAACCTAAACCCTCTCTCCCCAAAGCGCGATTTAGAATTCCTACGCCCTTGAACCCCAAAGCTCTAAGCCCCAAGCCCCAAAACCCCAAACCTTAAACCCCAAACCCTAAATCCCTAAACTCCTAAACCCCAAACCCCTTAAACCCTACTCCCCAAACCCCCTAAGCCCTAAACCCCTAAACCCCTAAATCCCTAAATCACAAACCTAAAATCCTGAACCCTAAACCACAAACCCCAAAACCCGAAACCCTAAATCCCTAAAGCCCCGAAACTCGAAGCCCTAAACCCTTAGCCCTAAATCCCTAAATCTCAGGTGGTCCATTCCGATCCTTTCGGAGCCCTCGGAGCCCGGAATCATCCGAAGCCTCGCGAGACTGCGGATCTCCAAGGCTTCCGACATCCGTTGTTTTTTGTTTTTTTTGTTTGAGGTGTTTTGGTTTAGGGTTCAGGGTTTGGGGTTGAGGGTTTAGGGTTTAGGGTTGAGGGTTTGGGGGTTTGAGGTTGAGGGTTTAGGGTTCAGGGTTGAGGGTTTAGGGTTTGGGGTTGAGGGTTTGGGGGTTTAGGGTTCCGGGTTGAGGGTTTTGGCTTTGGGTTTAGGTTTAGGGTTTAGGGTTCAGGGCTTTGGGTTGAGGGTTTAGGGTTTAGGTTTGGGGTTCCGGGTTTAGGGTTCAGGGTTTTGGGCTGAGAGTTTAGGGTTTGGGGGTTTGGGGTTTAGGTTTTGGGTTCAGGGTTTGGGGTTTAGGGTTTTGGGTTTAGGGTTTGGGGGTTTAGGGTTTTGGGTTCAGGGTTTGGGGTTTAGGGTTTTGGGTTTTTTTGTTGAAGGTTTGGGTTTTGGG
>CAJNDV010036038.1:5916-20086 GCA_905221635.1 Symbiodinium sp. CCMP2456
AGCCGGCATGTTATCGTGATCTTCAGCGTTGTCTTTGGTTTCGTGGGGGGGGGGGGGGGTTGGCATGGACGGGGTTCGCAGCGTTCCGTGGGCGGGTGGGCGGGGGGCACAAAGCTACGGGTGGCAAAGAAATGATCCACGTAGGGGCAGCGTCCGCAAGGGAAAAAGGGAACACTACCACCTTGAGCGCCGGCAGCGCTAAGACGCCCTAAACCATTTTGATCGAAAGGTGTCCACATACATACATCTCAACGCACTTTCTATCTATGTATATATGTATGTATGTATGTATGCGTATTCTGACATGTATATATACGTGTGATCATGTGTTTATACACATGCATACATATGTTAAATACACCCACACACACTCACGTATCGTGTCGAGAGATACGTATATATATATATATATAGAGAGAGAGAGAGGGAGATCATCTAGATACATATATATATATATAGAGAGAGAGAGAGAGAGAGAGCATCGCTGAGTATTCCCAGGTTTTCGCCGGACAACAAGGTCCTGGCCTCCTGCGATCGAACTGGTCTCTGCAGACTTTGGGACCTTGGGTTTGCAGGAAACACAGCGCCCCGAGTTGGTGATGAATTATGAGTTAGTTCGCATTATGATACCCAAAATATTTTAGAGCTGCTAGCTCATCATTAGGGTCGGTGCCTTTCTGGTCCGTGGACAGGTTGACCCAGCAAATCCAATATCACAAATAAGTACCGTACTTCACAGAGTACGGGTGGTTAGCTTTTGGTTTCTTTAAAGAGGGCAACGGACTCCTTTCAAGCCGTGGCAGCACTGGCCTCAGGATCCGTCGACCGGGGAAGAAACTAAGTCGGTTGACTTCAAGCACCTTCGCTTCAAAATGGCATCTGCTGATGGATCTTCGTAGTCTACCGCGTTACCGGCGCAAAGGAGACACCCACCACACACAATCATGCTCGCCTCAGCATAAACACCATCAGATCATCAGACATCATGATTCGTCGTAGTCGTGTGGGTAGGTGCAGGCATCGATGAGTGACGGTTTACAGGATGTTACCACTGACACTGGATTCAGTAGTAAGATGCCCCCGACTGCCTTCCGAATCAGCGTGCGGCGCTTGACGACGGAAGTGTGAGCTGAACATGTCGTCGCTTAGCTGTGGGTGACAGGGCCATATCACATGTTGCGATACTAGCCCTGATCAGGAATGACGACGTCTGGGAGGAAGGGATTGGAGGCAGTGTTTCATAAGTGGTTTGGCAGTTGTTGAGCGTCGTCGCCGCGTAGCAGGGCGCCCATCTATGCATCAACAGTATAGGCACGTTCTTAAGTCTGCCGCACATGTGAAGGAATCCGGAGATGTCCGAGACACCATGCAATACCGCTATAAGAAACCTCGCAGGTTTAGTCAAACCTTCATAAACCTTCCAATTGAAACCTTATCAGTCCTATAGGCATGTTCAGTCCTAGGCACGCTGGCACAGCGGTGGCGATTCGAGCAATACGCCCCCCAGCTCAATAATGCCTCTCTATGACTGCGACGGCTTTCCTCTTTCAAAACTCTCTGTGTGTCTATAGCTATATAACTATCCATCTGGCACCTCTATGGTTTTGCACGTTGAAGGCAGGTCCACGGTCTTTGCATGAGCTGGATAAGGTGTCTTTCGTATGTGTGCGGCCATGGCAATACACATGTACGCACACACATGGTGTGGGGCTGGGCCGGGACACGGTTTTGGGCTCGGTGCTGGCGATCTCGCATGTCAGGCTTGCGTTTTCGTTGGACGGATGCTCGTCGAGTTTGAATTGTCCAGTGGGATTCGGTGATAAATTAAGTAAGTAATCCACAGCGGCGGAATGAACGGCTTTTGATCGGAGGTTGCGGAGTGATTTCTGCCGAATTTCGGGAACTGAACTGTCTTGTCTCCGCATAGCTTGGATTGGGCGACAGATTGAGCAGGACCGAGCATACAGCTGCTGATGCTTGATCGGCACGGATAGGATTCCGATCGTAGCAGCAGCTTGATGGACCGGTCGGCGTGAAGCCTTTCCTACCTCGCACGAGCGTTAGAGTCGGACACCTTGCTCTGCCGAACCGACACTCAGGCTACTTGCCGCCGCAGGACTTCCAAACATGTCGGGAGCAGGGGAGTTTGGGGCATCTAGTTAGACCCTTCTTACACGCGACATTCTTCGACTCCTTGTAAAGCTTCTGGTTTAGGTTTTCGGTCGCCTTACTTACTCCGTAAACCCTGCATGAATCCGAACTGGCCCGGGAAGCTTCGCAGGTGTCAAACTTCCTGGGAGACAGCGTTGCCAAAAAGGGCCGAAGGAGTTAAAAACGAAATCGTTTTCTACCACCACGGCAGAATCGTTTACTTAGTTCCAAGAACCTGACAAAAGATTCTTCAAAGGAGCAGGCAGGTAATGCATGTGGCGGCATTGGCCTGCTCCAGCCAACTAGCACCTAGCATTCATACCTGATGTACCTCCCCGGCAACCTATGACCGATAACCGAAGACCTGTCACACATACGGCTTTGAAGCACCGCTCTGACGGTTGATGGCCGAACAATGAAGACTATTCAAAATCCAGTAGTTGTTACAACCACTCGCTGGGTGGCGAGAACTGCGTACATCCCTCAATACATACATGTCGAGCTAAACCGCCGTAAATCCTAATCCCAGCCGGTAATCCCTTCCTTGTTGAGACTTTGACCTAGCATACCCCGGTCGTGCGAGTGCGTGTCGTTCCCTTCTTTATGTGTTCCAAGTTCTGCTGAGGAATGAATTTCCTGCGAGTTTCGCAACGGTCATGAACCATTGGTAGGAATAGAATGGAACAGAACAGTATGCTGACCTGTGCGATCTACTGCATTTGTTGTATATACGAGGCTAGTTGGGCATGACTCTTCTGAGAAACGCATTTTGCTGACGAGAGTCATGACGAATCCCGTGGATCCACTCCCATAAGCCGGCACCCTGAATCGTTATATCCAAGCTCGCAGCCCTAGACCACTGAACCCATGTCCAGTGGAGGAAGGCCAGCAGCACTTTCTTTGCGCAATGTCTGCCCCCAGGGGCCCTGCTTGCGGCTGGGAAGGAATTTGTCCTTCATGGCTTGGCTGGCTTGCATGTGCCTAAACGTGTGGGTCTATACATCCACCAATGTAGGGGATTGTGTGTGATTCTCACCGCTGGTGCTTGATAGCTGGCGGGTGACGGTTCGGGTTTGGGGCATACGTTGCGTGCCAGCAGAATGGTAGCTCGGAGTACAACAGGTCCTGCTGGATTCCAAGTTCTATATATAAGTTTTCCAAGTCTTGACAGTTCGACACACCGACAGAGCCAAGGATGCTTTAGCTGGTTGGTTCAGGGTGCTACTAAATTGATGGCCTTCACATGCCTTCGGATAAACGTGAGATCTCCTTTGAGCAGGATGGGTGGCAAGCAGCATCTTTGCAAACTAAAGTGCTTGCATAGAGCCAGCCGCTGGGTGTGCAGAGTGCAGAATCGGGTCACCATGGTTGATCATGTTTGTACATGCCTCTGTGTGTTCTTTTGGGGCTGACCACCACCTCCCTTCGGCATCCAGGCCTAGCGATTTACAACTCTGATGGCAACGTGGTGCCCTGGCTTCGCAGCGAGCTCCGTTCAGTAATGCCCTACAAAGGTTGCATGGTTTTTGGATGCCGAGATGCTTCCTTCGCTCTTCTCCATGTGTCCTGTGCGATGCGTTTGCAGGGACGGGATCCTGAACAACCCGGATCATGCCCTTCAGTACTGAAGATCGGTAAAACTTCCCGCATCAGATGTCCACAAGGTCAAGGATGTCAAAGTTCACGACAAGCCTCTCACAGCCATCGCAGCCACTCGGCCGCTTGTATCCTGCCCAGCTGGAGATCTCGTTGTTGGGCTTCTGGTGAGGTCGACAAAACGGGCCAGACCGTCTGCGTCAACTTGGTGACCGGCGGCGCTTTGGATCAATATGCAAGCGCGCAAGGGCTTGCAAAGGCTGTCTACAAATTACACTCGGATATTGTTGCGAACACAGCCAACTCGCTTAGACTCTGGATGCTGCATCACACAAGGTAAGCGCTTGTACTCCTTGCCAAACATGCGATGCTGCCTGGTTGCAACCGGCTGTCGTCGACAAGTCTCTTCGCAGACTCCCCGGCCACGGTTGCTTCGACCCTGCAAGTAAATGCAGCTTTCGGCTGGTCATGTCATGTGGAGTTGGTCTGGTCTTTCAACCACAAAGTAGAAATCCATGGTCCTGGAAGGTTTGAAGAAAGCAGAAAATGCCTCCCGGCAGCCAGAAGGAAGGATGGCCTGTACACATGGGGGCAGGCTGGCTTGTATGTTTGTATGATTGTGTGTACATACGTGTATTTACAAATATATGTGTATGTATGTATGTATGTATGTATGTATGTATGTATGTATGTGTGTATGTATGTATGTATGTATGTATGTATGTATGTATGTATGTAGACATATAGATGTGTATTTATATATATATATACATATATATATATATATACATATATAGATATACATACATACATACATACATACATACATATATATATATATATGCACATTCTAGTATACAAGTGCGCACATGTTGCTCGTTCCTCTGCTTGAAGAGACGAACAAACAACTAAGTCAATATTTAAATAGCCCAACACATGTAAATAAAGATAAATGAATAAATTGGTATTTATCTACATTGTGTGGCTTACCAGAACTTCCGAAAGCTGCAGCACTTAGCTTTTGTTTCCGAATTTTTCTTGGTGCTACCCAGCCCAGTTGCCCAGTTCCCGGATGAGTGATTTTGTGTTCAGAACTTTTGATGAATGATCTTCCTGCCTTGTTGCCCATGCAGCTGCAGAAATGTCATGTCCTTCTTGGCCGACAGTCTGCCAGTCGAAAAGCCTTGCCAGTAGTCTGGAAAACGTCGAGGTCCACGATTTGCCTGCGCCGTGTGCAGTCTTCGTAGACTCCACGGCTGCACCTCGGACAGAATGGAGCTACTTCTGCTTGCAAGGCTAGATTAGATAGAGCCGTGTCAATTGAAGACGACAGCTAAGTCGTTGTGTAGCTGCTTCACCATGTTCAGTGCACGTCGTTTTTGTTTGGCAGCTTTCCCTTTGGATGTTCTCAGATGCAGGGTGTGAGCTGCTCTTCAGACCGATACCGAGAAGTAGCTTCTGCGATCAGCATGTTGGCTAGTATAGAAGCCTGAATACTGTAAGTAGTGAGCAACATTCACCCTTAGGCCTTAGAGCCTTAGAGTTCCTTCTGACACTTACAGATACTAGTAGTATTCCCCGAAACCATTGAGGCTCCCATATTAAGTGGAGATTTGGGCCACGGCAGGCTTGCAAAACATCGTCAGCCTGACGCTCCCGCTAAGGTGTCCGGCAGCGGCGATCGCTCCATCAACTTGTGACACTTGCATGTTGAAGGAGTGCAGCCACTGGCTATTGTGGAGTGAGTCGGCTCTGGGTTTGATTCATTCCAACCTGGCTTGGTTGGACAGTTTGTCGCCACGAAGGTTCGCAGACACGTTGACTTCATAGAGTTTCTTGCTCCGGGTACGAGTTTGCCAGCCCTTCAGCACTGCAATGTCCAACTGTAGTTTGCCGAACCGGAATGTGAGCTTCGGCACCCTGTTAGAAGGCTCACTGAAAACATAGCCTTCCTGCACGGGGGTGCAAACGCAAGATCTTGCATCCCCAAATTCCAGAAACTGAAGTAGTTCCCAGGAATCAGACTCTGAACCGGCGACGCTCCTACAGCCAGGCTCTCGTGCAAAAAATCTCCGGGAGGAGGAGGCACATCCTGCTTGTGCCTCGACTGCAAAAGACGTGACGACATCCTGCCCTTCTGGGCCCTGTGCGCTGGAATCGTCGTGTAACGTTGCACGCATGCTCTTTGCTCCAGAACAGCGGCGCAGACTTCAGCGTCACGCAAGGATCTTCAATGTATAATATATATATTTATATTTATATATATATATATATATAGATATATATATATATAGATAGTCGGCAGGCTTCGCTTGCGTAAGGTTAATCCCTGCTGCTTCACGTTTTGCTACCGGCAGCCACCGGTCAAATGAAATGCCGTTGCTGTGAGGTATTTGCTTCTGCTCGTGGCTGCGATGGTCGCTGCATGCTTCCTCATCATGCGCATAGGCCGGGGCAGGGAAGGTTGTATACTGTGCGCAATGAGACATGCTTCTCCACTGGTGATCCTGGCCAGCGAACGCTCAGGCATGAAAGGCGCGGTGCTGTTGGACAGCGCCGGGGAGCTTTGAGGTGGATCCCTCCAAAATGTGTTGGTCGGTTTGCGTTGAAGTTCAATCGAAGCTCGAGGGCCAAATCAAACGTGGAGCAGCGGCAGCAGGCAGCAAACAGACCTCAAGATCCCGAGCTGGCAACTTGCAGATTCCGACACTGCTTTTGTCAAGATCATGATGAGAAAACCTCCTGATGTCAAGAATCTCATTTTTTCCAGCTTTCCTTTACGAAGCCGCGAAGCAGGTGCTTTGAAGCTCCGGGCCGGAGGTTTCACGCCTTCGCGCTCCACAGGCAGCGGAGGTGTCCCCCAAAGCTCACACCGAAACAAGAACGTCTCCGACTGGTTATGTGAAGACTTGGGTGAATGTCCGGGCTTGCACCGGCATCAGGGTTTGTGGATTTAATTAGGGGCTGTCTTCATGAAGTGATTATTGGGAGCCCTAGAGTGTGATCGCCCCCCTTCAGCAGCAAGACTTCACGATGCCACGATGCAGTTGTGGCTACGGAAAAGAAGCGAAGAGACCGTGAGCTTGTGGAATGGAGTCACCGCGATTTGGGGTAAGTTGTCGTGTCATACATTTATTAGACACGTCTTTATAATTCTTTATAGCTTAGGAGCCTCAGGAGAGTATTCAAACATCCTGCACATGCTCGCTCCCCGGCAGTTCCTAGCAGACAGCCGGCAGCTAGAGGCTTTCGTACGCTTGTCCCCAGAACCAAGATGGAGCTTCAGAGAAGAGAGTTCTTCTTAGAGGGATGGCCATGCGAATCATCCCCTTACAATCCTTGTAGTTGTGTTGTTCGTTACTGACACTGGATCCTGACACTGTCCGATCCGAGGCTCCGGTCCCTCCGCCACCTCGAAGCTCAAAGCCTCGAGGATCTTCGAGCGGAATGCAGGCCGTGGAGTCTTCGTTTTGGAGGTTTCCGGCTTTAGATAAGGTTTAAGGCCGTTGCTTGGGTTTAGGGGTCATGGTTTCATGCTTGTGGGGTGGCTAGGGTTTAGACGGTTTACGGGTTGAAGGTTCACTTCGGCGTTGGGGAAGGGGTTCCTGATGGCGTTTAGGATCACGAATTTTTACGTGCAGGGCTAACATTAGATGCGCAGGCTTGCAACCCGAGCCGTGTTTGCATTTCGCGAAGCCACACACATGCATGTTGTGCAGTATAGAAATGGAATCACCCCAAGCACGAAAGTTGAAAAGCGCCAGCTAGCCAGCTTGGTCGCTAAGCAGCTACGCAGCTAACCTGAATAAGCAGGGAGGCCAGGTGGCCGGATAGAGCTGAAGATTCAGAAACGACATCCTTGCGCTCGGTGTGACGGCGGCATTGCTACCATGCAGCAGTCGGCTGAAGCAATCAAGTGCTGCTGCAAAGCATAAGTCCGAAACCCCAATTCTGGTGCATTCAGGCAACGGGGACTGGCTCCGCCCAGGCGAGCCTCCAAGGCTGGACTGGGTCTTGCAATCAAAAGGCGCTATGGTTCTAGTGGCCCGAAACCTTTGTCAGCTTTGGAGATCTTGATACATAGGGCAATGCTTTCGCTGTGTGTATGAGGAGTAAACTTGGACGCCTTCTTTCGTTCGGGGCCCCTACCCCTGATAGTATTTGTTTTTGCCCCATGCCAAAAAGCTTAACCCCGGCTTCATTAACTCCTCCACGCTGGTCTTCAACTCAGATTCCTAAGCATCATTATTGGCATCTTCATGGACATGTGACATGGGAGCTCAGAACGAGGACTTCAAGTTCTTGGAGGCGACTCACAGGACCGTGTGGCTGAGCGTGAGGATGTGTCACCGTTCACCTGTTGCGTCCTCGGAACGGACTATGGGCGGATCAATTTCCAGACCTTGGCTTGATCGGTGTTGGACCGATGGGTACGGCCAGCCGGAACCTGTTGCAAGGACCTGGCTCGATTCTTACTTCCTTCGTCACCTTGCCGGTCTTGATCCTCTTTTTTCGGGTACCGGACTAGATCCAACGCGTCTAACCACTTCATGCCACATTGTGGTCGAGGGTGCGCAGATTTTTTTTGCTTGCATTTAGTGTGGAACCGATCAGCGAGGCTATGGAAGTCGTACAAGCACTAAGTTAGATGCCCTGGAAACTGGGTGCTTCCTGCAGGCAGATCTGATAAGCCAACTGCCCGGCGCTTGGTAGAGATAGTTTTTCAGGCTGCGGCACCTTATGTGGTGCTTGTGTCTCGCATTTAGTCGGTGTAGAATGAGAAGTTGTTGTTGCCGTATTTGCATCACGATCTGCAATGCTCTTCAATCGAGGCGAACCGAGGCTTCATACAGATGTTAGGCTCCGTGTGTGAAGGTGGCCTAAGACAGGCAAGGTCCCTGTAAACTCTTTACCCAAAGAAGGCTTCTTCCATTTCGGCACTCTTCGACATGGAGGGTTCAGACGAGGTCAGAAATGCTCCTTTGGCTAGAGCTGCCGCTCTCTGCGCTGCGCAGCCTCTGCAAGGACTTGAGTGCTTCTGGCCAGCAGCTGCAAAGCCAAACATGCAAAGGGTCAGCGCCACCGCGTCGGCACAGTGGCGTTTCCCTATAACGCCGTGTTAATTACGTCCTACGAACGGAAACGCCCATGACGACGAATCCCCCTTCCCCTTGGCAGGACCGCGGCTTCAACATACGTGGAGACCAGCGGCGCTGGCACCTTACAGGAGCTGCAGTGTCAAGCAATTCCTGCAATGCTGCTGGAACTGCACCTTTCCGGCCCACCCTGCGCTCTCTTCAACTTTGTCTCTTCCGCAGCGGATGTCTGTGTCTCTCCGAGGTGCGGACCTTCTGCCGGGCACCTGGGAAGCTGGGATTTCAGAGCCCAAGTAGTAGTAGTGATACTTAACCTATATTTATGTTATAGTAATAAGAATAGAGCATCAATAATTGAAATGGTTCGCGTCGTCGCCTCGGTCCGGCCGCAAGTGAAGAGGGCCTGAGCGGTTTCTTAAGGCGCTGGCGGAGCGGAGGTAGCAGTATGGGGGTGATGAGGGGGGTTAGGGCGAGGAGGGGCAAATTTTTGCTCAGACTGGAGGACCCGAAACTTCAGGGGGGGTCAGGTGGACGCTGGACAGGAGGAACCACCAGATTTGTGTAGGAAATTCTGCGCAATTCAGCCGGAGCCGAGGCGAATAAGGGCCGAAGGCGAAGCACTGTTAGTTGACATTTAACATTCTGGCTGAGGCGCTTGCTTCGTGAATCTTCCTGGCGTGATCGGGGCATTCCGTACCGCCGGCTTTTGAGAGTATCCCTGAGCATGTTACTGTTAGTCCCAGGACTTAGACCAAGACCACACACGCCGGGATCCCACCAGGCAGTGATATTGCATCAAGGAAGTGCCCGACACGAAATCCTGGATCCCCAGCAGCCAGGTTGGAAAGACTGGCTGACGAAACCGTGGCCCTTGAGCTGCTAGACAAGGCTCCTGCCAATGGGGATCTGGCAGTAGATGGGTCTGAATGATGAGCAAAGCTGGCCTGTCATACTTCGAACCGGACCACATCGGACCCCTCAAACATCCTCAACTTCTCGTTTTTGTCTTTCGGCTCCTCGCTTCTAATATCTGTACGGCATGCAGTAGACATATTGAAGTCGGTAGGTCTGACAGAACCAAGCGCGCTCCCCAGACGTCAATTAGTCGTACAGAATTGGTTATGCCGGTTTAGGTTTTCGGATTTTCGGAAGGCCAATGTTGATTTGAGTGATCTCGCGCGGAAATCATCCCGCAAGCAGGTCGAAGGCTTGGAAGCTCTGGGGGTGCGATCTCTCCGAGAGCAGTGCCGTCGGGGGGCCCAACTGGGGAGCTTTCACGGGGGCTTCCTGCGGCATTGTTTGGGGCGATGTCACAGTCGCCGAGGGTGTTGTGGGGTTTCGTTTATCACCCATGGCTAGGTGTTCGAAGGCTTAGCCTTCGGGAGTGCTGAGTGAAGCTCTGCTCAGAGAGAAGTGCCTACACTCGCATAACAACAACCCAAAAGCCAGCTCTACGCATTGGCTTTTGTGCATTCCTTCCTCAGTCTCCCTTTGGTATGTAACAGTATGGCAAAGAAAAGAGACCTGGAAAAGAGTGGTGAAGCTTGCAGTTGACACTCCACTCTTTGAAAACCATTGAGACTCCGCAAGGCACGCTGAAGCTGTGCTTCCAGGCCCCGCGGGAGACGACGTGAAGTCAAGTGCAGTTTGGTGCGCGGATGCTTTCATATGGTCCTACAGAGCAGGATGCAGGAAGGGTAGGTTGCACAAAAATCACCTCAGCACATTCCTGGTGACAGATTCCTAATGACAGCATTCTGCATGTTGGGCTTGCCCGTACGAGGTCCTTGGTGAGAAGACTGAATTGGTGGCTTGCCTTACGGCCGTTTCCTTAGCAAGTGTGGGGAAGGCAATGGGATCCAAGATATGTGGGGCCTGTTTCAGTACAGTAAGAGGCCCAGTTCCCGTCACTCGGGTGCCACTTCCTCGCTGTGCATGTTGCCACTGCCACTATGCCGGGACTGTCACATCAGCGTCTTATTATTGTCCATATATATATATATATCCAATCGGATATACACATACACAACTTGAAACGCCTACCTCAACTCAGCTTGGAGGGCATCCGGGATGATTGGGCACAGCATGTGACATCCTTGTAGTTTGGTAGTTTCGGTTCTCGCATTTCATTTTAGCTAAGCGTGCATGGCGAAATCGCTATGTTCTGCGTCGCGGCTGACAGGCAACTGAGTCCGCGTGAGAGAGAGAGAGAGAGAGAGATATATATATATATATATTCATATTCTGTTACATCCTAATGTTCTCAGTACGACGCCTCCTTCATGGCATGACTTCTGTTCGCAGCATTCGCAGCTTCGGTCGAGTACGCCGCCTCAGGTCCGAGCCGTGTTGTTGTTATCAGTCATACAGTACTATCGTAATAGAACTAGCATAACCTATCACTGCGATAGTCTCATGGTTGTCATTCTTACCATAATTCTCCATGTCAGTCTTATACTATATACACTCACACACGCAAATCTTACCTTTGTTTTTGTAGACAGATAGGAAGAGATGGGTCCATGGATGGATGGATAGACATGTTATATTGCACACACCCCACACACAAGCACTTAAAAACACGCATATTTGAAACATATATATATATATATATACACATACATACTACAAAGAGAGAGTATAAGCTGTTATTTTAACAATCCCAGCCGGATGCTTGTTTGCATGTTGGGAATCCAGCAGATCTCTCGGAGGACTACTTCGTTTGGGAGCGGCTGGAGCCGTCCGCGCTTGAGTTCGGGCCTTGAGACTGGATGCTCTAGACATTTTGCGGAACAGATTTTACCCCAATATGTTTAGCGGCACTGAGTCGTTTCATAGCTCCGACTAGCCAGCAGACATGAGTCACACAACTGTAACATCGAAGTCCCTCTTCATTTCTGCACTCGAACGTCTGTTCACTTTCCAAGCTTAAGCGTGAAGAAAAATATGTCAACATGTTTGTAAGTATGTATGTATGTATGTATGTACGTATGTATGTATGTATGTATGTAGATACATATGTATATGTATATGTATATGTATGTGTATGTATGTATGTATGTATGTATGTATGTATGTATGTATGTATGTATGTATGTATGTATGTAATTGTATGTATGCATGTAACTGCAGCTATCTTTTTGTCTACATGCACAAATATACATACACACATATTGATTGAAAAATAAACACACACACACACACACATATATATATATATATATCCATCCTTACATTCAAAGATGCACATAGGCACATATGTATATATGATCTGTATTTGCATACATATTAGGAAACCAGAAAACAGGAAGTGCAAACTTCCGCATCCAAGAGTGGAGAGAGACTGTCGGGGTGCAGGTGAGGTCAGGGGGGGGATTCTGCCTCAATCCACATGGTGACATGGCGGCATTGACATGAGGACCGAGTGCACTGAGCGCGGCTGCAGTCCAGACGTCACAGGCCCAACTGCCTCAAACTTGGACTCAGGGAGGAGTTCCTCAACACATCAGAAGAAGTAGTTAAGGGGGTCAAGATGAGAAGCTTACACTCGACAGTCCGCTAGTGGAGTTTGGGCGGCTGCAGCCTTCAGGCAGAGGCTTGCGCATGCACGTGCACACACACACACACACAGAAGATCGCGGTGTATTGAAGACACACTTTCCTGAGAAGCCTGTTGAGCTCCGACTGAGCTGCATCTCGCTGAAGCGCCCGTCGGATCAGGGATTGTGGCCATGTGCGGGTTCAGTTTGGGGTTCAAAGCGTCAATGCTTGCTGGCTTGGTTGGCGACGATTGATGGTCACGAGCAGAGACTTCGTGAGAGCAGCGCAGGCGTCCACAGCCCACGGCAAAAGCATGAGCTGCTTGCGCACTCCTCGGACGACCAGATCATGCTTCCGAGTCGGTACAGCGACCATCGTATGCGCAGAGCGACAAACATGGCTGCAGCGTTGAGCGCCTTGAGCAGTCTAGGCTGGCAGCCCCGTGTATATCCATCCATATATATATATATATACCACTGACCGCGTTGGGTCCTCAGTCTGCATGTGTCGTGTTTGCCTTGGAGCTGTCCCTTGTCCTGTGCTCGACTTGGAAAGGTGCGCAGCTTAGTGGAGGCGCGGCTGATTCAGGCCCCTGGCTTGGTTGCTATTTAGCCACTTGTTCAGGGTTAAGTACCTGCCAGAAATCAGGGCCATGAGTCCGTTGCCGAAGGTCGCCTGAAAAGGAGCCCCGTTACATCATTGGCTCGGATCGTCACTTGTCGAGAATGAGCCCCGCCTATTGTGCACAGGTCGAATTCTTGCGTGTTGGAACCGGGAAGATTGAACTCCCATTGATATGATTTCTGTGCAGGCATGGCGCGATGCCGGCTTGGACCTGCACCAAGCGAGTAATCGTGAGCCTGTTGAGGTATGGGGGGAGGTCCTACATCCAGAGTGACGCGAGCATGGCATGTTGAAATTTTGCGGGTTCTACATACAGCCAAACCTAGGCCACCGCTGCGCAAAGGAGCAACTAGCCGCACGAAAAGCCTCGGTTGCCAGCGACAGCAATGCCGTCGCTTACCTCGGGAGAGTGAACTGCGCCAGCTTCCAAGGACAAGCGTGTCACCTCCTTCCAGGCCGCCCGTGCCAGTCTTTCGTAGAAATAGATCAGGACCAGTGCATGTGCGAGCGCACGTGGTGATCATG
This sequence comes from Symbiodinium sp. CCMP2456, assembly GCA_905221635.1. Classification (NCBI taxonomy): domain Eukaryota; class Dinophyceae; order Suessiales; family Symbiodiniaceae; genus Symbiodinium; species Symbiodinium sp. CCMP2456. The sequence continues at coordinate 19,449 of CAJNDV010036038.1, forward strand.
TGTTTGGGTAAGATCGGTCTTGATGAACTGCGAGGAATGGTTCTACAAGGCATATGCAGCCGAGCTTGTACGCATGGAGATACCTGAGCTTAAGGCGATTGTATCTGTGCAGGCGGTTGCCTTAAGTTCCACTTTCGGGCTGCTGCTGGGCTGCCAGTACTGGACAGCCAAGCCTTGGACATGACATCATGTGCATGCCGGTCAGGCCATCGAGCGGGTGTTGCGGGAAGTTCGCTTGGATCTAAGATTGTGCCAGCATCATCTCTTGTGTTTTCACCGTCGAAACTACAGATTTTGATCGGACTACTTGAGGTTTAGCGCATGTTGAAGGTGCCATCTGCTACCTAATCTCGACAATGCCGGGCAATTTGACAACCCCCAGGAACGCTTTTCCCAGACCGAGGTCGACTGGAGCAGCTGACTCTATCCGACTTGTTGCTTGGCATGGAGATGTCTAGAGGGAGCATGAGGGAGTTCGCCTAGTGACTGCTACGGCTTCGACGACGACGTCCTACTGCTGCTGCTGCTGGTGATGGTACCGCCACCGCCACCAGCGCTGCTACTACTACTACTACTACTACTACTACCACTACTACTACTACTACTACTACTACAACTACTACTACTACTGCTACCAC
>CAJNDV010036039.1:13108-23927 GCA_905221635.1 Symbiodinium sp. CCMP2456
CTGCAAGGGCTACTCTAAGGGTTTAGGGTGTAGGGGTACTTAAAGTAAGGATCACGGGACTTAGTAGGGTTAGAAGTAGGGTAACTAAACTCAGCACCACTAAAAACCACAATTAAAGTACTTATAACCATACTTTCTAAGTCCCATGATCCTCCGGGTGGAGGTGCCCAAAAAGCCCTAAACCCTAAACCCTAAACCCTAAACCCCAAGCCGCCGGGGCGCAGGGGGCCGCCCCGAGCAGTTAACATGTTGGAGCGCCAAGGCAACCCCGGCCGGAGCCGGAGTGACCTCCTTCACCTTCTCGGAAGGGGTTTTTAATTAATCTTAATTTAGGGTTTAGGGTTTAGGGTTTAGGTACTTGGAGGGTCATGGGACTTAGGGACTTAGTAAGTAAGGTTATAAGTCCCCGTATTGGGGTTATAAGTATAGTTGCCCTAATTATAACCCTACCTACTAAGTCCCATGAGCCTTAAGGTGCATGTTTGGGGCTCAGGGTTCCGGCTCCGAGGTGTTTGGGTTGAGGTTTATATAGGGTTTAGGGTTTAGGGTTTAGGGTTTAGGGTTTGGGGTTTAGGGTTTAGGGTTTAGGGTCTAGGGTTCGGTCCTTGAATGAGCAGCTACGTAAGAAAGGGAGCAAGAAGGAAGGGAGGAAGGAAGGAAGGAGAACAGGGACTGGGGCAGTAGATCAGTAGATATTCCAGGTACTGTAGATGAAAGGTTAGATAGGAAACGTCTATACTTACCTACCTGCCGAGTTGCATCCCTTTGCACATCCCTACGCGAAAGCTGCGAAGCCTTCAGCTCCGAATCCAACGCCCATCCGAGTGTGCCTGCCAAAAATCCTTCAAGAGTTCCTTTCAGGGCTCCTCTAAGAAATCCCCTAAAAACCAAAGCCGAGCCGTTAAATCAAAATCTGGTATTGCAGTATACCCTAAACCCTAAACCCTAAACCCTAAACCCTAAACCCTAAACCCTAAAACTTTCAGAACCCAGCAACTTAAGACCTGCTGTCCACTTCGCCTGCACCTACAACGGTACGCAAAGCTGGCCACATTTTCAATGGGGATTTTTTGGGGGGTGTCTACTGTAGCATCATGTATTGAATACTTCCAGTCTAAGTTGACACAAAGAACAAACCCTGAAAATTTCGCCCTAAACCCTAAAACTTAAATCCCTAAACCCCTAAACCGCAGAACCCTATTCCCCAACCTTCGACCTACTCCTCTAAAATTAGGGTCCCTGTTTAGGTCCCCAATATAGTGCGGCACCCTTAGACAATGGACCCTAAAAGTGACCTTAAATGTAGAGAACTACCCAAGCAGAACCCTTGTAGTACCCTTAGCCACAAATCAAGCCTAAACCCCAAACCCCACACCCTAAACCCCAGGAACCCCTAAAACGGAACCCTAAACCCTAAACCCTAAACCCCTAAAAAACGAATCTCCCAGCCTCGCGTTGCACCGTGACTTGCAGATGGAGCCCTGGCGACGTGGTCTGATTCAGCTTGCGGGGCTTCGAGAACCGGGGGTTTAGGGTTTAGGGTTTAGGAGTTAGGGTTTAGAGTTTAGGGCTCAGGGTTTAGGAATTAGGATTTAGGGTTTAGGGTTTAGGAATTAGGGTTTAGGGCTTAGGGTGTAGGGTTTAGGGTTCGACTTGTTACGAAGCCCTGTAAACACTCACCGAATCGACATTGGAAGGTCCCCTTGGGGTTTAGGGTTTAGGGTTTAGGGTTTAGGGTTCAAGGGACTTCGCCGGCAGTATCATAAATAGGGTAACTGCCCTCATTGCTACATCCAACCCCCAACTCAGGTACTCTAGCCTTACTTTCAACTTCACATGAACCTCCAAGTAAGCTGCGCTTAGGTGCCCTAAACCCTAAACCCTAAACCCTAAACCCTAAACCCTAGTATGGCTCTTGCAAGTATCCCCCAGAAAGGAACCCTGCGGTTGATGATAGAAATGCTGCGTTACCCATAACAAGGAATCATAATTCCCATATAGTTTAAGGTCCTTAAGGTAATGCCCTGACCCCCTAAACCCTAAACCCTAAACCCTAAACCCTAAACCCTAACCCTAGTTCCCATATAGTTTAGGGTCCTTAAAGTAATGCAGGGCTTGTATCATCAACAGTAAGATCCCTGTCAGGGAGTGCGACCCAGAGTTGGGCCTAGGGCTCTAAGCCGATTCTGGATACCCGAGACACCACTGCAGGCCAAGAAAAACAAGAGGTTTAGGGTTTAGGGTTTAGGGTTTAGGGTTTAGGGTTTAGGGTTTCACATCAGCAGGAATTTCTCTCTGCATGTCGCGTTCTATGGTGTTGCACAGGTTCTACCAGGGCTTTATAACGGCAGTACAAGCTTCCTGGGGTGTAGGGTTTAGGGTTTCGGTGTGACACCTGAGTCCGACGGCCTGATACATGGGGGTTTCCGAAAATAGGGGACCCTAATATAGTGCCCTAAATAATGGGATCCCTATTATAAGGACCCCAAAATAAGGTACCCTGATTTTTGGAAACTCCCATATGCCCCAAAAGCATGTCACAAGTGGGATAAAGCGGTTCAGGGTTTGGAGTTTAAGGCATGTGAAACAGTCTCAGCCCGTAGACCCTGCAACACACGTGAAAACGAGTGCCTAAATCCTAAACCCTAAACCCTAAACCCTGAAACACCCTGTCAACATCCTACTCAACCCCTCACCGAACCGCACCCGCTTAAAGCCTTGCCAACACACACTGACACCCCGTCCACACAGCAAGGCGATTAGAACCCCAGCAATAAGCCCCCGTACCTCAACGACGTGAAAGCCCTTAACACCCCGCAGAAACCCCTCCAAGATCCTGGAAGACATGTTGAAAACTCCTACAGCACCTTTAGGGTTTAGGGTTTAGGGTTTAGGGTTCAGGGTTTTAAGTTTAGGGTTTAGGGTTTTGGGACAATCACGGGAAAGGCAACAGCTTTAGAGTGACTTCAGAAGCAGCATCCAAAACCAGAATCCTAAACCCTAAACCCTAAACCCTAAACCCTAAACCCGCAACCCTACACCACTTATAGGCGCCTCGTAGGGCGAAAGCCCTCTAGCGAAGCCTATCATCCTAACTTTGCTGGAGCATCATGGGACTTCGTAAGTAAGGTTATAAGTACCCTAAGTGGGGCTATAAGTAAATATAAGTACAGTTACCTTAGTTATAACCCTACTTACTGAGTCGCAGGATCCTTTAAGTAAACCCTAAACCCCAAACTCTAAAACCCTAAACCCTAAACCTTAAACCCTAAGTAAGGGGACCCAGAAAGGATCTTCAACTTCGGCCAAAGAGGCCCGACTGCAGGAAGCCCGTCGTGCAGTCGGCAGCCTCACTGCTCTCGTCCTGGTACATACTTAAAGGATCATGGGACTTAGTAAGTAGGGTTTAGCGTTTAGGGTTTAGGGTTTAGGGCTTAGGGAACCCTACTTAAAGGATCATGGGACTTAGTAAGTCGGGTTATAACTGAGGTAGCTAGACTTATGACCCCAATTAAGGGACTTAGAACCATACTTACTAAGTCCCGTGATCCTCCAAGTAAGGGTTGAGGGCTCAGGGTTCTAGGGCTTATCTAGGGTTCTAGCGTTTTAGGGCTTGGGGTTTATTAGGGCTTAGGGTTTAGGGTTTAGGGTCTAGGTTTTTGGGTCTTGGCTTTAGGGTTTAACGGGATCCTTATATAAGGTTTAGGATTTAACGGTATTGGGGGGTTGGGGTCCGGGGCTTAGGGTCTTCTTAGCAGTTTAGGATTTGAGGTTTTGGGGTTTTGGGTTTAGTTGTTTAGGTGTTTAGGGTGCGTCGCAATAAGGTCTTCTTTTGGCGGAGGGCTCAAAACACGTACGATGCATGTCAAGTGATACTGTAACTCATACAAGCTTGTTGCAATGTTACACACATTAGATGTGTGAAAGCTTCGGTTTCAACTAACATGGCCGGTTTGGGGCTTGTGTTGAGGATGTCAAAACAAAACAGCTTCGATAGGCCGTAGGGATTCTGGTGTGGTAAGCCTACACAACGAAAAATGAGATGTCATATGATATAGCGTAATTGGAAATGTAAACATTATATTATAGTACAACATATGGTAATGTAGCTGATCTATATGACATAATGAAATGTAAAATAAAATAACACAATACAAACAGTATGAGTCGCAAAGAACATCAAAGCTAGAAATCCGAGTTTCACGACTTCAGCTTCGGAATTCAAGCGTTTAGGGAGAGGTTTAACCCGGCTTAAGGTTTGGGGCTTTAGGGCTTTAGGGTTTAAGGCTTTAGGGTTTAGGGTTTAGGGTTTTTGGGTTTAAAGATTAGGGCTTTGGGTGGGTTTTAAAGTTCGGGGTTAAGTTTTTCCAAGTCAAATTGTAAGAATGCTGATCCCGGCTCTTAGTAGATGCGAAATCTCATGTCATGTAACAGGTGACCGAAATAAATCTTTGCCTTTAGCCCTGAAGCGGATTCGTCCTGTACGTTCAGCCTGAAACTCCTCATTCCAAATTTTAAACCCCAGAAACCCAATCTCTACAACTAAAGTACCCAATTCCAGCGCGGTCCAGCAGGCATGCAACCTGTGAGATCAGGCCGCAGCCAATGATGGCCGTCAGTCGTACCACCGCAGGCGCCATCACAAAGCAAGGCTTCACACGACTTCGCAAGTCCACAAACCCTAAACCACACGCAACAAAGCGTAAAAGCCAAAAACAGGTATGAAGACAACAGATGCAGGAGAGGACCTGAGACGGCTATTGCCACCTTCGGCCCGTGATCCACGGAGATGGTTCGGTTGGATGATCCTGCGAGCCCAAAACCGCAGGTGGGCGGATGTTTCCGAAACTCGGCCCCGGCACACGTCCCTAGGCCCTAAATCCGAAACCCACAACTACACAGCATGCTTACTTTTCAGCATGTTTACTCTTGAGATCCAGTGCACCAACAATGTAACAATCACATCGGAAAAGGCATCGCAAGAACAGCTTCAGGAAAGCATGTAGCATTCAAAAGATAAACCGAGTCAAGCACATAAACCGAAAAAGGCACATGAAAATCTACTTGTGGCTTTTCCCAATGCTTCTGATTGCACTTGCACTGTTGGCTTCTGGTTTAGGGCGTGGCCTTTAGGCTTAAGGCTTCGACGCTTACGGTGCGTACTGTTTGGAGCTTGACCACACTTGGAAAATCATGACCTGGAGAAACAAAATTATACATAATTTATAAATGCTTTACTTGAAGTTATAAGTAATTGCAGGTAGAGTTACCTTATTTATAATCCTAATTTAGTCATTCCCATGATCCTTTAAACCTAAACCCCTAGAGATCCCTTATAGCCTTATAGAACCCATTGGGGAGGGTCCAAATTTATTGCCTGTTATTTTTGTTTGTTTTTCTGGGTATGTTTTTGGTTTTCGCTTCGATCCAGATACAAAATTTGCAAAAGTCATAGGGATGGTGACAACTGAGGTTGTATTCAAGGTTTTTTTGTTTGTTGGTTTTCGGCCTACTGGTCTTCGGCTATCGATCGCTCGCTCAGTCTGTAAATCCGACGGGCCGACCGGCCCTGCCAGTCTACCCGGTTGCCTTCCGTGCAAGTTCAGGCTCTTGGCGTCTCGCGACGGCGGTCCAAAAAGAAAGCGGAAAAGTCGGGCCTTTAGGACGGACTTTGCAAGGCCTCATCCCAGTTTTGTGCTTGACTTGATCATCGCACATGGCGAAATATCGTTTTTGACTGTGCGACGTTCACTAAAGCACGTTCACAGGGCTTAGAAAGCAACGAGGGCGGGGGGGGGCGCAGCCAGATGTCTTAACCATGCCCCCCTCTTTGGGCGATTCCCCGGTTCCTCATACTATGGATGCACGCTATGTTGAAGCCGGAAGCATGAGCATTTTCTTCGCCCAAAATCGTGCCCTCAAAACCAACTGCCCTGCGCGTGTTACGACACGTACTGCCCCTGCAATTTTGCTAGGGCTCTTTGAGACGTTTTTCACACCGCGTGATATTTCATGCATACATGCTCAGAAATGGAGTTGCGGAGCAAATCTTGTGCTATGGCGACCTGCAGACGGTTGGGTTTGGCCCGGTGGCCCCAGCCGCGGCGGGACCCAAATCGGGTTCGGTGGGACCGGGTGGGACCAGTGAATCCCAACCCTTCTCTGAGTGGGACCCCACACCCCGTTTGGGTTTAAGGGGAGGGCCCATTTTCACTTCACTTGTGCATTGTAGTCCAGGTGTGCGTCCAGTCGGTGTGTGCAATCATTGAGGGGGAGCCGAGTACAACCAACGTCGACCGTTAGGCACGTTTTTTGTTGAGGTTTTTCGGTCCTGTTTGCAGGCCCTGATTCCGGACTCAAAGCCAGCTTCATGATAAGCTGCCCTGAATGTGCTTTGGACCGATTTTCGGGCCCGCAGACCGACTCCCAAGCCCTCCAATACGGGAAGCAAACATGGTCGCGAGAATGGAAAGACAAAGCAAGCCGACAAGCAATCCAAGTTACAGAACGCAATTTCCCTGGCTCAAAACAGGGCCTGCTGGCATTAAGAAAGCTGCCCAGAAAACGGTCCAAGAAACGAAGCCGGAAGTCATACGTTTAGCTTGCCAATCCAATGCCCTGCAATTGCGCAAACGCAGGTCCTTCTAGACTAGCACAAAAGCTTGCGCGTAGCTTGCTGCAACAAGGCCCTATACATTACAGAACTGGCCTTCCCGGGTGGCCCCAGCCATTGTTGACAATGGAACCTGACAGGGGCTTGGTGGGACTGGTCGGGTCCAAGCTTCTCTACGGCGGCAAATCGGGTTCGGTGGCCAGCTTTTCTCTACATGGAATCCAAATCGGGTTCGGTGGGACCGGGTAAGCTGAGCACAACCAACGTCGACCGTTAGGGTTTCAGTCCTGTTTGCAAGCCCTGATTCCGGACTTAAAGCCAGCTTCATTAAAAGCTGCCTGAGTGCTAGAACACCGCGATTCCGGACACGCTCCTGTGGCGTGAAGATGCCGCCTATTTATTTTGCTGACTCCGCCCGAACGCTCCCTTTGTGGCAACTACGGTTCATCCGCATTTGCGTGGTTGTGACTCCAAAAACTGAAAAGATGCACGCGAAAGACCAGTGCACTTTTGTCGAACATAGCAGAGAAAACAAAAACCAAAGTGCAGCAATTGGAGTGGACAAGACACAAGCCAAGAACCCATACAGTTTGATAAACTTGTTGACGGAGTTTTGCAAACTTTGCAACCACGCAGAAATTCTTGGGCGTCGTGCTGCACCATGCCGTGCAGCTTCCACATAATTTTCGCAAAAGAAACTAACAAACATTACTTTTTTCACCTGACTTGCGCGCGCCAAATTGGAAACATTCTAGCTTATCTGGCAACAAACGTAAATCCACTGGTCTACGGCCCGAGCGATCTCAGAGGCTCTAAAGTGCTTGCAAAACGGAATTTGCGGCACCGGCAAGCAGCTCGCAGGCTGCTTTGGACAGAAATTAAGCGAAACTCCAAAACAGACAATATGACTGTACTATCTTGGTGTTTGGAAATTTGATTGTTCCAGAAATTTGGAAAGTTTTTGCGGTTTAAGATAAGGGTTGGCCGTGCGACTGCAGTTTAAGCCTTACACAAATGGAAAAGCCACACAGAATCTTGTCATTAAGAGTTCAGTGGTAGAAATTCCGCGTAAAACGTTGTGTGTTTGTTTCTTGGTTTTACGGCTTTGATAAGCACATGACCGGCGCTCCGTGCGTGTCACAACTTGGCGGCGCTTGCTGGTTCACCGTCATGTCCTGGACTTGCGACATCAAGCAAATCCGGGCCATTCGGCTTTGCGGTCGCTTGCGGACTAGTGCAACAATTTGCCGAGAGAGACGGAAGAGTCTCTGCCATGCGGCTCGAGTTAAAAGCGACAGGCGACGGTGCGTTGGGGTTGATTATGGAACCTCAAGTAGCCGGCGGGCCTTGTTGCCACTCTGGCACATGTCTTACTGCCTTGATGCTGCCGGTATGTGCCNNGACCCATGCTTTACGGGAAGCGGAGCAATGTGCTTGCCATTGCGCGAGCCTGAAATCTGGAAAGCGGGGCATCTGAGGGAGGCCGATGTTGATTTGAGACGGGTAATTCATTGCTGTGCCTGTTGGTCGCAGCTCGTTTCACCGTTTATTAGTTGCTTTTTACTTCATTGTTGCTTCTTGTAGATTTCTCATAGGACCGAGTGCGGCAACCGCCGTCGACGAGGCCTGCTCACGCCAAAAAAAAGCCACTGCGGCCTTACGCCAGAAAAACAACACCAGAACAACGTCTTCAAAGGATCACTTCGAGTCAATGTTAACCTATTTGGCTCCGATATTGGAGACTTTGCGGACAGAGCAATGCGACTGCGGTGTTGCACCGAGAAGGAAGTCTGGCGTTTTAGCGTTAGCTCGCTGATTGCTATTTCACTAGCTCTCCAATCTCCGCCCCGCCCTCCGTCCGCACCGCAGAGCCTCCCTCTGGCCGTTTCAAACCTTCGCCGCAGCAAAATAACTGTGAGAGCTTGTGACTGCGCTTTCAAAGCAAAGTCAAGGAACCATTGAGTGCCTAAAGCATCTTTCTACTATGGCCTTTTTTTGGGAGCTTTTTAACTCCAAATAGCAAGGTCACTTTGCGTCACAGAACGCTCAAAAGCTCCGAATTGGTGGCCCGAAAGCAACCCATGTGGAGGTGCTTGATGCTGAAGTGCGGACTCTCCACACGAACAACAGGAAGCGAATCTTCTTGTTCATACTCAAGCAAGCTATATCAGCCCATAATGGAGTATCTAACTGAGTCAACTCTTCGATGACCAGCCAGGTGGCACTGCAGTGGCCGCTGCGAGTTCGCCGTCTGAGTAGGCTGCATGGGTCTTGGTGATGATGTGCACCGTGTCTCCTGCTCTCTAGCTTCGATTCTCTTGGCCAAATGCGTCTTGCCCGTCCCCGGAAAGCCTGTCAGCAGCAGGTTCTCGCCGTCCAGGCAGTTGGCCACGGGATCTTCCACTCGCCGCCACGGCAGCTTCCCTCGGATGGATTCCTGCTCCCGACACTGGCCCTTCAGCCCGGTGGCCTTCTCGTGGCGATAGACGGGCGTGTCCTCCCGATGCGACATCTGCAGCAGCCGCTCCACGCCGGTACTTCTTGGAGACGTCTGCATCACAAGCATTTGAGGTACCGCCTGGACACCTCCGCCAGAGCCTGATGCGACGTACTCGGCTCCCATGATGTGGTCATGAACCGGGCGACAGCTGCTGTTCAAGAGCAGCTCCGTCACAAAGACGTGGTCTCAATGCGGCCCTCCGGCCGCATCAGTGAAGGTCTGGTGCCAGCTACTTGATGGTTTAAAGTCTTCATGGAATAGATCAACTCTAGATTCCGAGCGAATTGGCCCACGAGGCTGTTAATGGCCAGCTTGGCGTATGCTCCTCTCCAACTCCAGGCTAGTTGCAAACGTGCGCTGTGGCGTCGAGACTCCACTTGAAGCCATCCGCCTCGAGCATGTGGCACGCACGGACTTGGCGTACCAGCCTCTCCCGACGTAGGGCAGCCGATCCACCACAACCTTGCTGTGGTCACCCACATGATCCGTCAGCTGCATCTTAAGGCCAGTAGCTGCACTCCGGAACCCTCCCAGCCAACACCGACCCCTCTCAAAATTGCACAAACACTTAGCACGGGTTTGACGGATGCTCTTGTTGCATTTTAGTGGGATTCTCGGAGCATCTGTATGCTTGCTCGTCGACATCGATGCCAAAGCAAACCCGACTGTCTGTACGGATATCTACAGCTGGAAACCTCTGCTTAAGTTTTCTCCAGGGCACTTCGACATGATCTGGACCTCACCGCCCTGCACCGAGTGCAGTTTGAAGGTGCGCGGAGGGCTTGCGAGCTGTTTTGACAGCACTTCGGCGCACTCCGGAGGCCTTTGGGAGCGCTTGCGCGGCAGGGCCTTGACGCGCCGTCCGCGCAGACTGGAGGAGGGCGACCGCACAGCCATGAGAGCCCTGGAGCTGATTCAAGCTCTCTCTTATGCGGCAGCCTCTTTACTGCTCTGTAGATCATCGTGCTTGGAGCTGATCCAAAATCCAAAGGATGTTAAGCGTACGGCTTCAGACCAAAAACGCATAATCGTTCAGCCTGAGAGGCTCAGGACGCAACGATCGGCCTTTTAGCCCAAAAAATTTCCTCGGACCTTGACGATTGTGGACTTTCTCGCTACGCTCACTCCGCTCCGTGAGCTTCGCTCGGTCCACAATCGTCAAGGTCCGATGTCGATTTTTTGGGCTAAAAGGCCGATGATGTTGCGTCCTGAGCCTGTCAGACTGAACGATTATGCGTTTTTGGTCTGAAGCCGTACGCTTAACATCCTTTGGATTTTGGATCAGCTCCAAGCACGATGATCTACAGAGCAGTGTAGAGGCCGCCGCATAAGAGAGAGGCGTTCTCCATTCCAGGCCTCCATCCCAGGTCAATCCCTGATCCCTCACCCCCTCCCACGCCTCATGCTATATGAGCTATATGAGCTATATACTCCTACTGGCGCGTAGAAACATACTATAGGTTTTCTGAACTATATAGCTCATAGAGCTCATATAGCATGTGTAGGGAGAGCCAGTGGGGCCATATGGCTCATATAGCTCATATAGCATGTGTCGTGGGAGGGGTGAGGGATCTGCCAGGGATCGAGGCCCGGATGAGAGCATGACCTGGAATCAGGGGGGAAATCTACCTGGCTTCTTTTAGGCCGCCGCTGACGCCGCTGCCGCTGTGGTGGTTGGGGGGCTCTCTCTAGGGAGGGTGTTCCAG
>CAJNDV010036041.1:24632-39554 GCA_905221635.1 Symbiodinium sp. CCMP2456
TTACGGCCTAGGGTTTGGGGTTTAGGGTTTAGGGTTTAAAGTTTAGGGTGCAGGGTTTGGGGTTTGGGGTTTCGGGTTTAGGGTTTAGAGTTTAGGATTTTCCCTATAGTCTCCATTGTAGTTCCTTTTTGGGGTTATATACCTATAGGGCTCTTAATATATAGAACTCACCAAAAACAGGAACTGCAATGCAGACCCTAGGTAGAGTAGGCTTTAAAGTTCGAGGTTTCGAGGAAGGCATTTTACAAAGCTTGAGAGGATTGTACAATGTTCCACCACGGCTTTAACTAAACCCTAAACCCTAAACCCTTATAAATCCTATAAACCCTAAACCTCAGTGTTAACCGCCCGGCCTGGGTCCAGGGCGCCATCTTCCGCGCGCTCCGCTGAGTGGACGGCCTCAGGGCAAGGTTTTGGAAAGGGAAAGGTGTTCATGGTTTAGGGCTTAGGGATTTCGGGTTTAGGGTTGTGGGTTTAGGGTTTATAGGGTTTAGGGCTTAGGGATTTAGGGTCTAGGGATTTGGGGTTTAGGGTTTAGGCTGTGGCTATCTCCCCAAGTTCCCCCTGTTGTGGCCGACCATGTTATTCTGGAGCTGGGAACAGCTTGTCGTGGTGCAACGGTGTGGAGTCTTGTGATCAGGGTCGCCAGGTTGAACTGCTAGCCCTAGTCCTGTGGCCATCGCTACCACCCCCATCTTCATCGATCATCACTATAGCTTCATCAATGGCTGTCCAGCTTCTCCAATTGGAAACTCATGTCACGCAGCTCCGCTGCCAGCTGGCCCGGGCTAAGGGTTAGACTTATACTTCAAGTTCTAGGACCTGCAGCGTATTTTCAGGGGTTTAGGGCTCTAAGTAGGATTTATGGTTCGGGCTTAATGTAGTTGGACCAAATGGGGCTGGCCTATTATGTTGCCCGTGAGACCTATCAACAGCAAGCACTAAGGTCAGCTCAGGACGACTACTGCGACTACTTGTAGACGTACAGTGAGCAAGGGATGGTTAACCCTAAACCCTAAACCCCTGAACCCTAAGCCCTAAACCCCTAAACCTTGTAGAGTGTTTGTTGGAGCCTGGCGTTGGAGAATTTGTCCACGATTTGACATAAAGATCTTTTTTGGGATTAACGATGTATGTGTTTTGCAGAAGATCTAGTGCCTCTGTTTACTGGTCACTAAAACAAGCTGTTCAAGGTCTATCTTAGGGTCCCCTGTTTTCTGAACACTCCATTGTGGATCACGACAGAAGCGAAGTGAACAAGATGATCAAATACACAAGTCCCATTGTCTGTCTTCCCGTTGTCAGCAACGTCTCAACATGCGAGATCATGGTCCGCGTCATCCGTCTCGTATAACTAGACCATCCTAATTCCTGCATGTCCTACAGACCGTCAACACATCTGATAACCTGTTAATATAGGGGCCTGAACAATGAGAATGGGGTTTTGGGGCATGACATAAGGAAACCCACAGGAGTGCTACTGCACCACGGATTACAACTATATACGGCAGGTTCGAGAAGCTCAATCTCCAAACCCTCCGGACAAAAAAAAGCCTCGCACCCAATAGAATAACACGTAAGCAACTGGAGCAGCATGTTCGGGGTTGCATGATCATTTAGGCCGGGAAACCCCGTATAAACCCCAAAAGGTAGTGATATCCCTATAAAATGCTTATGCCGATGTCCTTTCCGGGTCCCTAAATCATAACAAAAGATGCCCGAACAAGCATAATGGTTGCAGTAGCGATCTTGGGGTTCCGGTACTGGAGCCTGAACGGGATCAGGAGACCCAGAGCCCCAAACAACCGTCCAGGTTTGGGTTCAGGATGTGGGAGTTTCAGAAAATGAGGGGTACCTTATTTTGGGGTCCTTATAATAGGGATCCTATTTTTTAGGGTACTATATTAGGGTCCCCCATTTTCGGAAACCCCCATGTAGGGTTGACATCAGCTGTATGGACAACCACGGCTCCATGAATCCCTCGAGCGTCCGGCTAAGGCTGCCAGCGTGGCAGGCAGTGTTCCCACGGCCTGCAGCAGTTGCTTAGGGTTTACCCATAGGCCCCATAGTAGCTCCTTCTTGTGGCTTATATTTAGAACCCTAAACCCTAAACCCTAAAGGATCCTATTAGGTAATCCCAAAAGGGAAGTACTATGGGGCCTATGGGTAGGGTTTAGGGTGCAGGGCTTCGTGTTCTGCCGCATGCAGCATGTACGAAGCATCATAGTCACCCTGTTATAAAGGGTTTAGGGTTATAAACTAAACTCAAAACCTTAGCTATAAGCGTTGAAAAGAACATGTCCAGCATATGTTTCTGCTTGGCAGGGCTTGGCGGGACTCTTTGCCTGCTTGAATTGTCTTTGTTTCGGGATCTCGATGATCGATTTTTTTTGGGTCTTAGGGCTTAGGGTTCAGGCTTTAGGGGTCTAGGGTTAAGGGTACAACGCTTCTCAGGTAAGGGGTTTAGGTTTCCATGTTGTTGGTGCGAGCTGGGATCACGGCACGACAGCTGCAAACTTTTCTGCAACCTATGGACCTTATTCAACCGCCACCGAACCTGAACCTAATGTATAGGGGCAAAAATATGAGGAACCTCCACAAAAGTATAGGTAGTTGTTTAGGTGCCTATATTGCACGACGGAGTTTTCTGCACAAGAGCCATCCAGGCGGTTGGCATGGCGCCAAAGCGAAGCTTTGTCGCCGTGGCGTCGCTGGCTGAGCTATGCGCGATGTTGGGTGAAACGAACACCAGTCATTACGGGCACCTTCTCCCTACACCTCCTCCACTGGACACAAAACTCTAAGCTCCGAACCCTTTGACCAGAAATCCACAACCCTAACCTGACAGTCATTCGTAACGAACAATCTCAGGTCAGAAGTACGGGCCCCTAGTATGGACCCTTAGGCCTTTCTAGGGACCCTTAAGGGTACATATAGGGTATATAGGAGGTGTATAAGGATCCCAGGGTTAAGGGACCATACAAGGGGCCCATGGGTTCAACCCTAGATCGTAACAAACAAGCGAACCACGATGAACGCTTGCAGAACCTTACCCTAGCCCGAGGATCCAAGTGCACATACCCATAGGCCCCATAGTAGTTCCTTTTTGGGTTCAGGGTTTAGGGTTCAGGGCTTAGGGTTTTGGGTTCAGGGTTGAGGAATAGAGTAGTGGATTACCTGATAGGACCCTAAGTATAAGCCACAAAAAGGAACTACTATGGGGCCTATGGGTAAGCTGCTGTACCTGTTTCCGGGTCTGAAGCCCCTTACACCAGGACCCTCCAAGTACCCTCGAACAGGGGGTATCTGGTCCCAAACTAGGCGTATTTAGGGTCGAATAGAGGGTAGATGGAGGGTCTAGGCATGATGCTTAAGGGCCTGGATAATTACCAATACTATTTTGGAGGGGCTCCTTATTACAAGTATTGGTTGAAAGTCCCCCAAAACCCTATTCTAATTACTGAGGCCCCTACAATACATGATGTCCACCTTGTTCAATTGCAGACTTTGGGGCGTTGGATCAATCACAACGGGCCCAAGCCCCGGACCAATGAGTTATAGTAGCCGCAAGCCCCAACAGCAACCCTCAAATTCGCACAGCAACATGGGCTATCATCCCTTAATTCCTTAATTATCACGGAGAACTACCTGGTTGAAATCCAAACTCTCAAACTCATCGGCACAAAGCAGCAAGCAAGAGGAACCAAGAGAGCCTACTATCGTGGAACATGGTCTCTAAAACCATAATGAGGATGGTCTCTTGGGAGCTACTTTCATTATATGGCAATGTAGCAACCTGCTTCTTTAGAAACAACCTGGTCCTATAACACCAAAATATGAGGATCAAAGATCCAAGGTTTCTTAATTCGGCGCCTATAGTTAGTTACATAATACACTAAACAAAAACCCCAAACCCGAGCTCTCAATTCATTCATCACTTGTGACGAGAAAGTCGAGGAAGGTATCTGCGGAGGGGTTTTAGGAACAAAGGCGTTCGGCTCTGGCTTTCGTGTTTGTGTTCAATTTTGCAAGGCTTCTCCATACATCGATGATCGTAGATGATGAACTGCATATAAGTATATATATATATATATAGAGAGAGAGAGTCGTGTATATGAACGTAACTGTACCGATGTATGTAGCCTATGAGAAAGACATGGCACGAAGACTGCTTAGTGCGGCCGGGAATTCATCTAGGGTCATCAGGGGTACATTAGAGCCGAATGAGATAGGGACTATTAGCTATGCATATGAGGGGACATTGTTCCTAGCTTTTCAAGCCTCTATTTTGGTTCGATGGGCAATCTTCTTTTGCGGATTGAGTCATATACTGGCACATGCCTTTCCCAGTATGGTGTTCTGCTCCTTCCGACATGAGCCATGAGTCCTTAGAGCCTTAGGCTAAGCCTTCTTGACGATCCCTAAGTTAGTCCGCAGCTTGTGATCCCTATAAAACGCAATCCGCTAAAGTGCTTTATAAAGCTTCTGGTTACGAAAGCCCGATAACACCCCAAAATGTCTGAGACAACCAGACTAAACGCTTCGATAAACCCTCGAGCCCCCTAGAACCCCTAAAGCCCTGAACCCGAAACCCTAACCGAGAATCCTGCACACTAACCCAGAATCCTGAGATGCTGATCCCTGCGACCGTTTTTTTGGCAGCGCGGATTGATGGTAAACGGGGCTCCGCTCAACTCCTAAGCAAGGCGAACTTGAAAGGATGTGTGTTCTTAGGGTTTCACTACGTGGGGTTTGACAGGGTTTCAGGCTTTACGGCTTCATGAGGTCTCCATAGGATCCGACGAGTTGCAAGTAAGGTGTTCTGGGATGCTGTAGAGGAGTTTAGGGACCCACTGGCATTAAAACATGGTGCAGGTACAAAGGTACTGTTGATGATAATATAAATCAGCATTACCTCAAGGACCCCAAAATATGGGAATTAAGGTATATTCCTTATTATGGTAATGCAGGATTATATAGTCAACCGTAGGGTTTAGAGTTTGAAAGGGCATTGTGGAAACAGTGCGTTTAAGATGCTACAAAGAGTTTTGGGTTCCCCATGCAGATCTAAGTTGAGTTTAACGGCTTAGGTTTCCAGGGAAATCCTAGGAGGAGTGATTCCGGGCTCGATATACTGAACCCCAAAAAGTTGGAAACCGGATTAAGGTCAAATAGTGCTGGGATTCCCTATACAGTACTCTTAGCCTTAAACCCTAAACCCTAAACCCTAGAGCTTAGGGCTTAGGGGGTGGAGTTGATGTGTGTATCGCTTTCGGGGCCGCTGGTTGGGACAGTAGGGCCCACTCTGGGTGTTAGTCTTTAGGGTTTAGCGTTTAGGTTTTAGGTTCTCTGCATCATCCACATATATGGGAGTTTGAGACAATAAGGGGTACCTTATTTCGCGGGTCCTTATACTAAGGGTGCTAGATTTAGGGTTCCCCTATTCTCAGAAACCCCCCATATCGTGCATACTGGACTGGGCTGTATCCCCAAACCCTAAACCCGCTCGATGTCGGGGTCTGAAACTTCACATGGCCATCTGCATCCGTGATAATTACATTGACATTGCGGTCACAAGAGTGTCTTTGTAGCACTTGGCGCTGCATCTGACATCCTGAGCTACCTACACCTGAACAAGTCAACTCAAGCAAGAGCCGTTCAACACCCGAAACCCTACCCTAAGGGTCCGAGTACCTAATAATCATACACTCTCCCAAATATTAACCTAGATAACTACTATCCGCAACCAAAGTACCTCATTGCTGGGTCCTTTGGACCCTTAGGGCTACACCCTGAGCGGTCTTCGAGGAAGGGTCAGGATATGGGAATGGGACAACGCCTGCTCGCGGAGCCACTTATCTGGAGTGAACACGATCCGGACCCGAGGAACATGCGGAGGCATTCGCAAACGCTTCTTCACCCCCCAAAAGAATGCTTATCGAAGAGATGTCCCGACAAAGATCTTCGGAACCGTGAATCTCAAGTGCTTCAATTTCAGAACCTGTAGATCTTTGCAGCCCTACACCGTAAGGGTTCCCGGGGTCAGCGAATCCGCAATCTGCAGCACTCTCGCCAGGTTTCAGGCCGCAAGCCTCCCTCCATAGGCGCCCAATGATCTAATATATACAAGTCTCAATACTTAGAATAGGGTTTGTTTGGTATATTCTACTATAGTTACAACAAGGAACCCCCAAAACAGTATAGGTAATTATGATTAAGGCCACTATACTAACCCTAGAAGGTCCGGCCAATTACCTCAACAGTAGCCCTGGGGGTACATGGACCTTTAGGACAGGATGTCAAGTCCCAAACACTTGCTCTGAATCGTTGCTGGCAGCACTCTCTGCGCTGCTTGGATCTTTAAGGTGAGGATGCATAAATACGGTTGATGATAGAAATCCTGCACTACCCATAATAATAAGGAAATACTATACTTCCCATAGGTTAGGGTCCTTAAGGTACTGTAATGCAGAATTATATCATCAACAATATTAAGAACCCTTTCTTAAGGCCCCATGTGCTTGAAAGCAGATAACCACCCGAACACCTTTCAACCTTGATGGAGCTCAGACACACGGCAAAATCCTGAAGCCCAATCCACACACGTCTTTACGTTTAGGATTTCAAGGCTTAATATAGGGGCCTTAATAATTAGAACAGGGTCTGGGCTATATTATACTATAATCATAATACGGGACAGCCAAATTTTAAGGCCCCTGTATTGGCAGGTTGGGAGTCTATAGACGAGCCCCGCCGCAACAGGGCTCTCGAGGAAGTAGACTAGCTCGGTATGGCAGCTTGCAGTTAAGGCCTTAAACAGCTAAACCCTAAACCCTAAAGCCCTAAAGCCCTAAACCCTAAAACCCATACACTCTTAAACCCTAAAGCCCTAAACCCTAAAACCCTTAAGCTCTAAACCCTAAACCCCTCAACACTAAACACCCTCTATCATGCGCAATTGCCTAGGCTCTAGACCTTCCTTACAGGATCAGACGTCGTAACGAAGGCTACAATCACCTTTCAACTGGGGGCCTTCTAGAACCCCTGCACTAGAGTGGGTTTAGGGTTTAGGGTTTAGGGTTTAGGGTTGAGGGACCATGTACCTATAGTGGATTTGTTGCCCCCAAAGTACATATATAGGGCCTACTTTAATGCCAAAGTATATACTATTTGGGTAGTTGTCAAAATTATGGTCCCTTTTTGGGGTACCCTAAATAATAGGTGCCGTATTATAATAAGGACCCAAATAGGGACCCTATTTCTGACAACCACCCATTTGGGCACATGGACCCTTAGGTTAAAGAAGGCATTGAAGCAAAGAGCCATGTCCGAAACCCTGAACCCTAAACCCTAAACCCTAAACCCTGAACCCTAAACCCCTTTGGGTCTATCGGCGTCTGAAGTTCGAGGTGCTTTGTGACTTCGGACGTGGAGCCTCCTAAAGGACAACAAAATCTGCCCTAAACCGGCCAAAGACTGAGGTATCAATGTATGTAGTTCGGTCCCCAAAATGGCACGACACCCTTACAAAAAGGACAGAACTACCCAGACATGGATTCACAGCATAGGGAACCCTAAACCCTACACCCTAAAGAGCTACCCACATCTGAAGGCTCACCTGGTGCTGACGGCTTGTGAGGGTTTACACGCCTCCGGGCGTGGGGTACACATTGGGCTTCATGTGGTTAGGGTTTAGGGTTTGGGGTTTGGGGTTGAGGGATTAGGGTTTAGTTATAAGGGTTAAGGGTCTTGGGTTGTTGGGTCTAGTCTAGGGTTTAGGATTCATGTTTTCTTGCAGGCATGTGGCCCAACCATTTGCGAGAACTGCGGCGGACTTGTATCAGTGTGCGTGCGACGTCGTCATCAGTCAGTATCAGGCTTGCATTTGCAGAGGCCGGGGGCTGGCCACGAATGCCACCGCAATAGAACTCCTTGAGTGCGTGTGTCCGAGAGCGCCCCTAAACCCTAAACCCTAAACCCTGCTACCTATTGAAATCAAGCTCAGGTCATGACTTACAGGTTTGGGGTTCTAAGGATTTTGGCTTAGGGTTTAGGGTTTTAGGGTTTCGGGTTTAGGGCTTAGGTTTTAGGGTGCAGGGACCGCAAGGTCTACAACAGCTCTCTGTGCGTCAGAGGTGCGGAATTCCAGGGAGGTCTACATCTATTCTCTGTTGTGGTAATACTATTTTGGGGGTTCCATATTCAAATTCTAGTATCATGGGCCCCAAAACCCGTCTTAAGGCCCCTATGTTACTTGGGTTGAACGCCTGGTAATTGCGAGATTTGCATTTGTGGTCAGTCTGCGTTGAAACAGCAGGCAGGAATTTACATGCAAGGCTGCCTGCCCCAACGCGTGTCATTGACGTGTGGGCTGCTGGCCAGACATGTCCGGGGACGCGTTAAGGTTTAGGGTTTAGGGTTTAGGGTTTAGGGGGCGTAATATCTAAGACATATTGGCCCTTACAGCTTGAATGCATCTTCCAGTACGGTGTTGTCAGGACTAGTGAGGACAGTCCTGCTAGTGTTTCAAACACC
Organism: Symbiodinium sp. CCMP2456; assembly: GCA_905221635.1. Taxonomy (NCBI): domain Eukaryota; class Dinophyceae; order Suessiales; family Symbiodiniaceae; genus Symbiodinium; species Symbiodinium sp. CCMP2456. Next base: position 33,168 of record CAJNDV010036041.1, read on the forward strand.
TATGTTGGCGAATCTCAGGTTCGGGTTTAGAATACACGGTCAGGGGTGAGGAACAACTCCAACAACTCGTGTGGGCTGAAAGAATGCATTCCTGCATAACGCTGCTGTGCAAATGGGTACATAGTATCCCAAACTCTAAACGATTACACAGGCACGGGAACATTCAGAACAAAACCAGCTGAGCTAATTTAGAAGCCTTAATCATTAGAATAGGGTTTGGGGTTCTATTGTACTACATTTATAATAAGGAAACCCCCAAAATCCTATTCTAATTATTAAGGCCTCTACATTAATCTCATTCTTGCACATTTCAGGCTTGAGGCTGTTTTTTTCGTAACAGTGTTTAGGATTTGGGGTTAGGGTTTAGGGATTAGGGTTTTGTGGTTTAGGGTTAGGGATTAGGGATTAGGGTTTAGGGTTTACGGATTAGGGTTTAGGGTTTAGGGTTTAGGGATCACGATAGGAACGGAAACCAATGAAAACAACACAAGTGCGAAGGCACATGGCGATAGATGTATATGAGTATACATAATAACGTGTACCAGCACTCAATCCTAATAACGAAGTCACCGCAGTTAAGGGATCTTTGATTCCGTAGGGATCGCAGGAGTTGGGCACGGAGCCTTCTGCTAAAGGTTTGCGCCTTTAGCTGTAGGGCCTATGCTCTAAGCCCCTAAACCCTGAGCCCTAGAGCCAACACTGCCCTAAACCATAACCCTAAACTCGAAAACCCTAAACCGCTGAACACTAAACCCAAACACCCTACCCCCGCCTGAACTGTACCTTAGAAACCCTACACCGTTAATGTGGGTCGGAAGTTCGCAAACAGCCTCGGTCTCGAAGTAGGATTTGCAGTTTCTACCAAATAGTTTAGGGATTGTACAGGGTTGAGGGATCAGGGCGTAGGGTTCAGGCAGTACATGTGGGTAGTTTTCAAAATGAGGGTCCCTTTTAGGGTCCTTTTTATAAGGGTGCCGTACTATATTGGGGACCTAAAAAGGGACCCTAATTTAGAGAATTGCCCATGTGTTTAGGCTGAACAAATGCCTAAGCTTCTGCTTCAAACTAGCACCAGACCATGTGTCGGCAGCACACATCGGTTCGTCGATCCTCACCTATCCCTTTCGGGAAGGCGCTGCGGGGTGCGGTGCAAAGCTACACGCAGAGGGAGCCTAGGAAATCGCTGGAGTTTAGAACGTAATCTAGACCTCTGACCCATGAACTCCTTTTTTTAAGCTTTAAGACAAGACCTTAACCCACCAGAACCTACTTTTTTGTAGGGTCCCTATAAGCCTCTTATTAGGGACCTACAAAAATAGTGGGTTTCGGTGGGTTAAGGTACTTAGTAGAATTATCAAGATCCCTATTGTATCCTTATTCTGCAACAGGGGCTCCATTAGTAAGCACTTGGACAAGTATGGCGAGCCCCTCCACATTCGACCAACACCACAAACTGAAGGGTTTTGGGATGAATTGTGTCAGAGTTGCAAGCACTGCAAAGGCTACCATGAACCCTAAACCCTAAACCGCTGACTATGACTAGGTATCTTTAACCCTCCAAAACATCAAGGAGCCCATGACAGAGAGTTACAAGCCTGAGCCCTCAACTCTAAACCTATTCCACAATTACTCAGACTCGCATACTGTAGGGGCCTAAATAATTACCTATCTTATTTTGGGGGGTTCCTTATTACAAACATACACCATAAAGGGCCCCAGAACCCTTCAGGATTCATGCAGGGTCGGGTCAACTCAAGCACACGTTAGTTGTAAGGGCAATGGAGCCCCTTTTTTTCGGAGAGCAGGTCTGGTTTACGGACGAAAGGTCTTAGACCAGGGGAAGGAGAACGGCACTGTGTTTAGGGCGTACTTGAAGGATCACGGGACTTAGTAAGTAAGGTTGTAAGTCCCTTAATTGGGGTTATAGGTAAATATGAGTGCAGTTACCCTACTTATAACCCTACTTACTAGGGTTAAGCGCAGGCATGCTTAAGCCGCTTGGATCCTCGGCTCCCCCAGAAAGTGAAATTCGCGCTGGTTCGTTAATGCCCGGCAGAAATGCCGGGACACGCATGTGGTACAGCATGGCAAATAATTTTGGCTGGGTCCGCTCCGAAACTTAACACTAGACTGCATCACAATCCGTGTTATCAAAAGTCTGCTGCCCTTGGACCCTACGGCCCTGCGGGCTTCAAGTGAAAAAGAAAAACATACTACCAACAAATACAACCTACAAGACCATGTCTCTGCACCCGAGTACCTGATTCATGTACAATGTACACTGTAGAGATGCAGCTTTATGCCCAGACACCCAAATATAAATATATATATATATACACACACATACATACACACACACATANNCATACATACATACATCCATGCATCCATGCATGCATGCATGCATGCATACATACATATATGCACATATGATGTCTTGTGTTTGTTATGACGTGACGGAATGGTACAAGCAGTCCTGATCTGCGCCCCTGGGGTATCCGAAATGTTTAAAAACCTCGCTACAAAGCACAAAGCAGGGTTTCTGTATACGGACGATTATTAGTGCTTGGGTACGTATCCCCTATGCAAGTACTTGCTTGTCTACTGCATTTGCAGCACTGCTCCCAACCTCAGACACCTCAAAACATGTTACGTGACAGCCCTTAAACTCAACCCTGCAGGCCTAATATAGGGCCTGAATAATTAGAATAGGGTTTTGGGGCCCATAATACGGAACCCCCAAGATAGTATTGGTAATTATTAAGGCCCCTACGTTAAACCTGTACTGGCCCGTCGTGCCAGCAAGGCTTCGGGCAATCAGGCTGCAGGCTAGGCTGCTGGGCCAGGAGTCTTAAGCCTTCAATGCTAACCCCCGAAAAGCCCGTGCTGCCCCCATGAAAGTAGCCATTAATTATAAGTAATACACTCTTGAACGACGGCTCACTAGTCAAATTTTAGTCCAGAATGATTAAGCGGGCCCATCCAAGGATCAGAAAGAGTCCGACACAACCTGCTCATTATCCATTTTCGATTGCTGCGTCGAGGCGCGCGGTAGGAGTACTGCCTGTCCTTGGGTCGATCCGCGTGGGTCTATGCACCCCAGCATTCGGGGTGTGAGGGCTTCGGGTCGAGTTTAGGAATGAGGCTTCAGGCTTTGGGGTTTAGTACGATTGATGGACAAAATCCTGCATTACCCCACTATAAGGAATATACCATAATTCCCATAGTTTAGGGTCCTTAAGGTCATGCAGGATTTTGTCCATCAACCGTAGGGGGTCTGCAGAAGTACAAACATCATGGGGGGCTGTACAAAGGAAGCCGAACTACGGTCCAGCATTCAAAGGAATATACAAGGACTGTCTCGGATTATTTAGCGGTTATATTGCGACTACATAGGGACTACGGTACCCCAAAAGGATTAAGGACTGCTCACTCTACTACTGAGCAGAATGTTCGACGGCAAGCCCAGGAACCCCTGCAAAGCCTCGATAGCAAACCTATGAGACTCCGGAGGATTTCCCTTAGAGGTTAAAGACTGAACAAGAACATACTTTTTCACTTTAGCCTCAACAGGGTGTCGGGTTCTGGGTTTCAGGGTTTAGGCTTCAGGGGCTCGGTGCCTTCTGGGCTCTAAACTTCGTATTATTTACCTGCTACTCTTTGTCTTGTGAAGCTGCCGGTGCAATGCACAAGTCTGCCTGAGTACTTGTACGGTTTAGGGTTTAGGGTTTAGGGACACTTGAAGGCAAGTACCTGGCTGAGTTCCCTGGCAAAACGGGAGTAAACGGCATGCTAATCCCCGAGATAGGCTAAGCTACCGGCTCAGCTGCTAAGTTACGTTCCTACAGCCCTCTACAACCCTAAACCCTAAACTCGATACAACCCTAAACCTGAACTCTTAACTAAGCATATTCTTAGCCTTGCCTGGACCCTGAAGAACCTACCTTCTCTTCAAAAGCACAACATCATACGGAAACCTATAAGAATCCAGGTCATTTAGGGTTTGGGTAATATAGGGGCCTTAATGATTAGAATAGGGTTTGGGGGCTCATTATATACTATTAGTAATAACAAGGACCCCCAAAAAATAGTAAAGGTAATTATCTAGGCCCCTACATTGAGCATTAGAAATTAGAGGCCCCTAGAAGTAGAAACCCTAAACCCTATAAACCCTATAAGCCCGAAAAAACCCTAAACCCTAAACCCCAAAACCCAAAACCCTAAACCCTAAGCCCTAATTCGAGGCCCCATAGAAGTAGAAAAGACCTGACGAAAGCGAGCGGCGACCTTTGCCCTTCTGCAGCACCGCCTCCTTCGCGTTTCGATGGCTTTTCTTTAGGGTTTTGGGGTTTAGGGTTTAGGGTTTCGGGCTCAGCGTTTCTAGGGTTTTGGGTTTGGGGTTTAGGGTTTGGGTTTTGGGGTTTAGGGTTTAGGGTTTCGGGCTCAGCGTTTATAGGGCTTTGGGTTTGGGGTTTAGGGTTTGGGTTTTGGGTTTAGGGTTTCGGGCTCAGGGTTTTTAGGGTTTTGGGGTTTCGGGGATTTAGGGTTTTGGGCGTTTTGGACCCTAAGGGTCCGTGTGCCCAAAATAGCATTGGCCCCCAGGGGCTCAAGATTTATGCTTTAGGGCTCCGACTTGTTTCTGGGGCCCATAAGCGGCATATGTATGCGCTGCCGCTGATGGATAAAATCCTGCAATGTCTTTGGGTTTAGGGTTTAGGGGTTTAGGGTTTAGCCCTAAACTTTTCTGGAACTATGCCACTGTCGTCAATCTGGCTTGAACCCCTGTCAGACCCATGCAACACTAGTAATGCAGACCTATAGCCCAAAACACCCTAAAGCACGAGCCCGTTAAAGACTTTGAGCCGCACATCCTTATCAGGACCAACGAAGTAGGTTATTCGGAGACTATACAGCGGGGATACCAACATGTACTGATTATTCCGGCCAGATATGTTCCGCCGTACAGTTTCAACGGTGGGCCCGCCTTTCCTCTAGCGTGCAAGCGTTACAGCCCTTACCCCAACCCCCAATAGCCCCTGACCTCGGCGCCTTGAGGTAAAGAGTTCAACAATAAAGTACCTGCATTTACGACTCTAGGAATTGCAGGGAAGGGTGTCTGGTGAGTATATAGTCATGAAGGTTCCTTATCATTCGAAGCTCCCGAAACCTTCTAGCTAGTGATGACCGTAGCATTGGGGATCCATTCGAGCCCCTTACTTTTTGCGAAATAACTCCCGTACATGATCTGAAGTGAATGCATTCCCTAAACCCTAAACCCTAAAGCCTAACCTTGCACCTTGAGTCCTCAAACCCCTAAACCCAAGCCGAAAGCCCCTGAAAACGGCAACCCGCACGCCTCCGCTCCGATCCTAAACCACAAGCACCAGGGTTTAGGATTTTAGGGTTTAGGGTTCAGGGTTCAAGCACCCCCAAGTTCCTAAATCCGCTTCGTGGCTTCTTCCTGCCTCAATTCTTCGCTGCTGTGCCATCATCATCTCAAGCAGATCGGCACCTGGGAATTGTTGCGCTTCTTTTGACTTGGAAAGGTGTCCTACTTAAACCCTTAACCCTTGACCCTAATCCCTGAACCCTAAACCCTGAAGATGTAGGGTTTCAGAGCTCCGATGTGAGTAATTGGGATGCTTCCAAGAGTCAGGAGGAGGGTTTAGGGTTTAGGGACTGGGGATGCCCTCCAACTAAGAGTCAGTAGAGGGGTGCAGGCGCTCCCTCAAAAGAACCCCAAAACGGTGCAGTTTTCATGACTTGGAACCCTACTATTTCGGTAAGCCCGACCCTTTGTGTCTAGGGCTAACAGATACATCCTATACCCTAAAGCCTAAAACCCTAAACCCTACACTCAGATGATCAGGAAGACGTAACGGGGTTACAAGCACCTGCCGAACCCTGAATCCCGTGATCCTTCAAGCTCTAAACTCTAAACCCTGAATCTGGCCGAAACCCCGAATCAGGCGCACACCCCAAAACAACGCAGAATGTAGGGGCCTTCATAATCAGAATCAGGTTTAGGGGCTCCTTCTTAAAGGGCTCTATAAGAGCTACTATAAGGGTTTAGGGGCCTGATTAGAATAGGGTTTCGGGATATATCATACTATAATTGCAACAAGGAGCTGTAGGTAAGTATTTCCCGATGCTTCCAAGGATCTTATAGTTGGGGCCCCTAAACCCCTAAACCCTAAACCCTAAACCCTAAACCCTAAAGTCTAAACCCCTAAAACCTAAACCCACAAGGCCTCTATATCAGCTAGTGCCCACCCATAGGCCCCATAGTAGTCCTTTTTTTGGGATTACCCCATAGGATCCTGAATATAAGCCACAAGATGGAGCTACTATGGGGCCTATGAGTAAACTCCAAACCCTAAACCCTAA
>CAJNDV010036041.1:40481-52910 GCA_905221635.1 Symbiodinium sp. CCMP2456
AACCCTAAACTCCTAAATCCCTAAAACCCTAAACCCCTAAACCCTAAACCCTAAACCCCTAAACCCTAAAGCCCTCAAGCCTGAACCCCTAAACCCTAACCCCTAAACCCTAAACCCGAAAACCCTAAAGCCCCAAACCCTAAAACCCTAAACCTCTAAACCCTAAACCCCTAAACCCTAAAGCCCTAAAGCCTATAAACCCCTAAACCCCTAAAGTCCTAAAGCCTATAAACCCCTAAACCCTAAAGCCCTAAAGCCTAAACCCCTAAACCCAAAGTCCTAAAGCCTAAACCCCTAAACCCCTACAGCCTAAACCCCTAAAACCCTAAACCCTAAACCCTAAACCCCATAGAGCTCAGCTTCTGAGGCCCTACACCCTAAACCCTAGGGCTCAGCTTCTGAGGCCCTACAGGCCTTCTAGGCTTAGGGGCTTCAGGACCCTCGAGCTCGAGGTGTAGAGGTTCAGCCTGGCTTGGGGTTTGGGGCCAAAAAGACTAGCTATAGGCAGCATAGTAGGGTTTATAGGGTTTAGGGGTTTAGGGTTTAGGGTTTAGGGTTTAGGGGTTTAGGGGTTTAGGGTTTAGGGTTCAAGGTTCAGGGTTTAGGGTTTGCAGTTTACCCATAGGCCCCATAGTAGTTCCTTTTTAGGATTACCTCATAGGATCCTAAATATGAGCCACAAAAATGAACTACTATGGGGCCTATGATTATGCCGTGAAGGTCCAAAGGAGCTCAAATCAGGTACTGGGTTTTAGGACAGACTTATAACAAGGGCGACATAGGGAAACTGTAGCCCACATCTGCACTCCCCAATTGCCAGAACAGCCTGACGTGCCTGTAGATTAAAGAATATATTGGGATTTGCATTTGGAGGCGTATACGATTATTACGCACTTCGACTCTTCAGTGTAATATCGGGTCTAAGTTTCAGCTGGTCCCAAGGCGACTTTACAAGATATGTTGCTTTGAGCTGCGAAGCATTGTGTGAATCGTGTTAGTTGTCTTCCGGGTGCAAATGCCCCAAAAGAAGTACATGGGTGTTCGGATGTACAAAAGCTCTTCACAAGCCTCAGCACAAATTATCTTCTTATAGAACCCTTACACAACCCTGAAAGGAACCCCTAAGAGACCCTTGAAGGCCTTGTTGAACACCCAAACCAGCGCGCAACAAGCAACTGCAAAAGGAACGCTGGACATCCGGGCGTGGGTTCGGGGACTTCGAAACCTTATAAACCCCAAACCCCTAAATCCCTAAACCCCTAAAGCCTAAATCCTATAAATCTTAAACCCTAAACCCTAAACCCGGGGTTTACGTTTAGGGGAACGCACAAAGCTGCGTACGGCGAACTATAGAATTCCACATCCGAAGCCTGACACTGCGGAAGCCCTAACGAACTTCTTCGGGTTTCGGTTTTAGGGTTTAGGGTTTAGGGTTTAGGGTTTAGGGTTTAGGGTTTAGGGTTTAGGGAAGCCATAGCAAACCTGTCCAACGCAGTAGTACTTCGAAAAGACTTTCGGATCAAATGGATGTGCCGACTTTGAGATACCGGTGCATACCTCTAGCTTACTGAGACCGCCAACCCGATACAGCCCTCAGCCCCAAACCCTCGACCCATCCCTGAGAACCTTCTGCCCCTAAACCCCGGCCACGCCTGAGAGGACTTGATAACTCTCTGCCGTGAGCAGAACCTTCGGCAGATGTGTTCACCGGGGGCTTCATAATTAGAATAGGGTTTGGGGGTATATTCTGCTTTAAATATACCAAGGAACCCCCCAACTAGCATTGGGCATTTCTTTAGGCCCCTATATTAGGCCCTGAACCCCTGGTTCTCTCACAGCTTAGGGCTTTGGGGTTTACGGGTGTCCCTTTGCGAGGCATGCTTCTCCTATGAACCAGCTTTTGGGTTTAGGGTTTAGGGTTTAGGGTTTAGGGTTTAGGGTTTAGGGTTTAGGGTTTTAGAAGGAGATCCCCTAAACGAACCCCAAATATACAGGATACCAGGGTATAGTGTTTAGGGTTTCGGGCTTGTTTGGGTCTGAGATGCCGTGGGGGAGCCTAGGCTAAGACCATCCAAGCCCAGTGCCCAAACCGTGAATGCCTAAACCCAACACCTCCTACTGGTGATGATATAAATCCTGCATTCCCTTAAGGACCCTAAACCATGGGAACTATGGTATATTCCTTAATATGGGTAATGCAGGATTTATATCATCAACCGTAGGATCCTAGAACCTAGAACCCTTACAGGTACCCGATAGAAGCCTGAGACCACTCTGATGGGTAGTTCTCTAAATTAGGGTACCCTTTTTAGTGCGGAGCCCTTTTCAAAAAAGATGCCAAAACGGGTTCGAATTTAGACAGCTACCCCTACCTCCTAAAGACAAAACCCGAAACTATGCAGGGCTTGCACCTTTATGGGGTTTGAGTATAATATGCATAACAAGGATAACAAGGAACCCCCACAACCCTATTCTAATTAGAAGGCCCTAAATTATGTTGCAAGGATTCCTTGATCGAAGTGTGAAATGCTGATGGCTTCCGTTAATCTTTTACAGGTAGTTTCTGAAGGTGTTTGGTCACTCAAGGATTTCCAGGGGTCCTTGGACCATCTGTGGTGGTGTCCCTGATTCTTGCTGGAAGTCCCATGGATGCAAGCAAGAAGCCGTTACTCCGTGCGCATGCTGCACGATGCGTGAGTAGTCCAAGCATTGCCGGAGCAACCGCACCTGAGTTAGGATCCGGGACTGTTGACGTTCTTGCTTTAGGTTGTTTCGCGCTTTTTTCCAACTGCATGAGTTTCAAAGGGGGTTTAGGGTCCCTAAGCCCTGAACCTTAAGCCCTGTCTTGGGCCGTTTTGGTTGTTTGACTTCTGGGTTCATAGGGCCTGGGACTCTCTTTAAGAGTCAACCCAAAACTTGTGAGTTTACCTAGGGGGTCATGCCCTACGGTTGATGATATGACTCCTGCATTACCCATAAGAAGGAATATATCATAGCTCCCATAGTTTAGGGTCCTTTATAAGGTAATGCAGGATTTTTTTCATCAGCAGTATCCCTGTACCAAGTAACCATTATCCGGCTTTTTGGCAGGAAGTGACCCTCTGGCCAGGGTTTGGGCTAACCCTGGGCCGGCCGCGGGGTTTGTTGCATGGCAGGAAAAGGCACAGGGCCATTGATCTCCGGCCCCAGGCTGAGATAATGTCACTTTTATCTCGTTCCTAAGAGGGCTTGGGGTTTGGGGTTTACCCAGAGGCCCCATAGTAGTTCCTCTTTGTGGCTTATATTTAGGATCCTATAAGGTAATCCCCAAAAAGGAACTACTATGGGGCCTATGGGTAAACTTAAACTCCAATCCTAAAAAAGCCTTTGTGCCTTTAGCCTTTCGTCCCAGCGGCATCATCGACTTCCTTGGCTAAGGCCGCGAGCGAGGAGATATCCACCTTTAGGGCTCAGGGCTTTGGAATTGAACCAGGGTTGTGGGTTTAGGGACTATTAGTTTTAGTGGTGATGTCCCTAAACCCTAAACCCCTTTTGCTCAACAGCGCCTTCTTGGGGAGGGGGGGAGGCGGCGCTAAGAAGCGTCGAGGAGTTGAGGACGTTAGGTCAGTACGTGTAGCTTGTAGGGCTTCATACAGCTTCAGGTAAACGTTCAACGACAGTTCAGGGTTTGCAGGGCTTCAAGGTCTCCCTAAGGGACCATGTACCCAAATAGGTAAACATTGGCCTTAAAGTAGTCCCTTTTTAAGTACTTTGGGGCCAAAGTATATACTATTTGGGTACATGGACCCTTAGGGTTTGGATCTAAGGTTATGCTCTGAGGCTTCAGACTAGGATTTGGGGTTTCGGGCTTGATGTAGGCTCCAGGACCCCACCAGGACTTCGGGCTCTGCATTTGGGACTTGTGGTTCTTAGCTCGGGGTTTTAGGGTTCAGGGCACTGGGTTTGAACGGCGACGGTGACATCCATGGGGAGCGCAAGGATGGGGATGAGGAAACAGGTGACGCTGATGATAATGATGATAATGATGAGGACGACGATGATGATGATAACGATGATGAGCATCACATGTGAAGACGATGACCATGACAACCACAGCTCGAAATCATGTCAGACTCGAAATCCTCATAAACTCACAAGTCAGCACTCTCCTCGGCTTAGCCTCCGCCCCAATCCCAAACCCTGCAGAAAAGGCGACCTTAAGCTTGCACCCCAGTTGCCTGAACAGAGACTTGCGCAATAAAGAGGCACACTAAACAAGTCACGAAACTCTAAACCCTGAAAGTTGAAGTCCTAAAAAGCGGCAACCCTGGAACACGCTCAAATTTGGGGTTTAGGTTTTAGGGTTGTCAAGGCTTCCCCGACATCCCTGCAAGACTCTCAGAGTTCAGGCTAAGGAGCCCTTTACCCATAGAACCGAAGTTCCTTGGACTGTAAGGCGGTTTAGGGTTTAGGGTTTAGGGTTTAGGGGTTTAGGGTTTAGGGGTTTAGGGTTTAGGGGTTTAGGGTTTAGGGGTTTAGGGTTTAGGGTTTGGAGTTTACCCATAGGCCACATAGTAGTTCCTTTTTGTGGCTTACATTTAGGATCCTGTGAGGTAATCCCGAAAAGGAACTACTGTGGGGCCTATGGGTGAGCCCCTACACCCGCACAGTACGCTTTGCGAAACCTTGCAGGGACTCGCAATCAATAGAACCCTGTTTAAGGAAATGTTTTCAATTCAAACCAGAACTGCGCTACACTTTGCAAAAAACATGAAGACAAACGTGCAGGGATCCTTATCCCATAGAAGCCCTTCGGGGACCCTGAATGACCCCAAAACCTGAACTCTAAACCCTAAACCCTCAACCCTAAACCCCAAACCCTAAACCCAACACAATAAACCCTACACCCTACTAAACCCTAAACCCTAAACCCCAACCCTAAACCCAGCACCCAGACAAAGCCAGACCCCGCCTTGACAGTATAAACCTCTGCGCTGAGGCAGCGGTGGTTCAGCAGCCTGGATTTAAAGGAAACTACAGGTGGGGAGTTTAGGGTTTAGGGGTTTAGGGTTTAGGGTTTAGGGGTTCAGGGTTTAGGGTTTAGGGGTTTAGGGTTCAGGATTAAAGGAAACTACAGGTGGGGAGTTTAGGATATATAGGGCTTCTATAGGGCTTCTGTAAGGTATATAGACCTTCTATAAGGCTCCTACAACGGTAACCACCCGTTTCTAGTTCTAATCCTTGAACGCTAAACCCTAAACCCTAATCATAAATCATAAACCCTATACAAACCCTAAGCCAGAACCCTAAATCTTAATCATAAGGGCTATGTATAGGGTCAGGGTTTAGGCTAGGGTGGTTTAGGGGTTTGCGTTTAGGATTTCGGGATTTCGGGATCTTGGGCACTGAGAAAGAAACCGTGCGCAGGCCGAAGGACTCGCATATCCATGTAGGGTTTAGGGTTTAGGGTTTTGGGTTTAGGGTTTTGAGTTTGGGGCTTAGGGTTTAGGGTGTAGGGTTTAGGGTTTGGGGTTTGGGGCTTAGGGCTTAGGGTTTAGGGTTTGGGGTTTGGGTCTTAGGGTGTAGGGTTTAGGGTTTGGGGTTTGGGGTTTGGGGCTTAGGGTTTAGGGTTTGGGGCTTAGGGGACATCTGGGCCTTGACAACACAGTGTCGGCATATGAATAGTCCAACCGCTACCTGGACCCTCCTGCAAAGCATGAACCTAAACCCTACACCGACCCCCACATGAGCCCATAACACAACAAAGTTTAGAGGATCCTGTATTACTTAGTAGAACCCAACAAAGTTTAGAGGATCCTGTATTACTTAGTAGAACCCAACAAAGTTTAGAGGATCCAGTATTACTTAGTAGAACCCTTGCAGAACACGTACAGATCCTTTCGAACGCCCTGCTCGATTTGATAAAAAAAAGTTATCCATGCCCGGGGAACCCCCTAAACCCTGAACCTTCCCACAGGCCCCATATTAGTTCCTTCTCGGGGGTTCATAGTTAGAATCCTATAAGGTAATCCCAAAAAGGAACTACTATGGGGCCTATGGGTGAAGGGAACCCCCCAAAGGCTGCACGCCAAGGCGCTTATTGTAAAGCTCCACCAGGAACTGGAGTCCCCGCCCTGACAAGAGAGGAGCCCAAAGACTCCGATATCCCTTAATTAAGGAATATACCTTAAATTCTGGTAGGATCCCTAATATGATTTCAGGTATATTCCTTAAGTAAGGGATATTGCAGTCTCTGGGAGCTTTCGGGATGGAACTTTCACAGACGGGTCGGTCATTCTAAGCAGACTTCTGCAGGGTATCATAGGGCTTCGGTGCAGTTTTGCAGGGTTTCGATGAATTCTTATAACTAGGCCCTAAACCCTAATCCCCTAGACCCTAAACCCTAAACCCCTAAACCCCTAAACCCCTAGACCCTAAACCCTAAAACCCTAAACCCTAAATAGGGGTGTTGAAGGGTTTCAGCAGCTCGGCCCCTGTTGTCCGCTCAATCGTGAGCCTTGCCTTTCCCTAACGGTCCATGTGCCTAAATAGACTATACTTTGGCCTTAAAGTAGTCCCTGTGTAAGTACTTTGGGGCCAAAGTATATAGTCCCTAAACCCTAAACCCTAAACCCTAAACCCTAAACCCATGGACGGTCCTTAAGGTAATGCAGGCTTTATATCATCAACAGTAGCACCAGGAATGGGTGAAAGAAGAGCCTGTGGGATCGTTTTGGATCATGGTCCCTTAGGGTTTTCCAATTTTCAACAGTTTCAATACGGTGACCGGTGGGTGAGGAAGCGTATAACGGCACTGCCGGACTACCGAAATCTCCGCTTTTGTAGGTCCCTAGAAGTCTGTGTTAGGGTTCATGCTACAAGTAGGAACATACCGAAAGTAGGCTATGGTAGCTTAATGTACACCCTCGGGCGAGGGCTGCAGATAGGTTTCTGGATTGATCATCATTCTATGGTCCATCGTTATATTTAGGATCCTATTAGGTAATCCCAAAAAGGAAGTACTATTGGGCCTATGGGTAAGTATGGGTTGCGTACATAAGTTACATATGTCACATGTCTACTTTCGCCTAAAGGAAAGGCTTCCGAATCGGGCCAGGAGACAACAAACCCTAAACCCTAAACCCTAAACCCTAAACCCCTAAACAACAATACAACACAGCCAGCGCGGCTTCTGGGGAGGGTTCATCATCCCTAAGGGTCCGAGTCCAAGTACCCATTATTTAAGGGCCTTGGGGCCGTTTTGGATACCTAAAACCATAAATAACGACTACTTGGACCCTTGGGGCATTTCTTCAACCTAACTGGACTTCTAATAGCCATGTCCACTAGGATTCAAATGTCAGGGCTGGGGCATAGCGGAAGATTCAGTAGGCCTGATGTACACTTCGACTCCAAATCACGAAGTGCAACACATCTGCATTGCGTCAAACCCTAGCAGCGCAACGCACCTATAGCCTCAAACAACACAACAAGACTCGCTACCATACAACTATTAACCCGAAGCCCTAAACCCTAAACCGTTAATATTGGACCAACCCGAAACTTCTGCAGCACAGGCAAACTAAAGTCGGCCACAGCGGCGTAGGCCCAAGTCAAGGTTTGCCACGGCATTGGTCAAGAACATCGGCAGGTAGAGGAAGATAAAAGCCTGTTTTGAGCAGTTAGAGGTGGATTAGAGTGTTCTACAACTATGTCTTTAGGGTTTAGGGTTTAGGGTTTCGGGTTTAAATTTGTTGCACCAGCCCACGACACATCAAAGGAAGCAAGAGGCCCAGGGAGAGCCAAGACCCGGCGGGGCAGTCTTGGGTCTACAGGGCTTTTTGGGTTTAGGGTTTAGGGTTTAGGGTTTAGGGTTTAGGGTTTAGGGTCTACAGGGCTTTTTGGGGGAATTGAAGCCACGACACAAACGATACTTCCTAAAACCTACTCCCTCAATGGGTTCCTTGGTTCAACCCTAGCAACCTGCTAATCCAATGGTTTAAGGATGTAGGGCTTAGGGTTTAGAACCACTGTGATGAGTCATTCTGGGTCATAACCTGGCGCTCTGCGCTACAAGTAGGCCTCAAGGTAAGTCTCATGGCTACGATCGCAGACCTTGATTGTGGCAAACCCAAGTAAACCATAACCGTCGAGCCTCAGGGTCTGTACCTCGCCCTAAACCCTAAACCCGAAACCCCGAAACCCTGCTGAGACCTTGTGGTAGAGACCGTCCGTGAGGAAAATCTCGTAAAGCGCGTCTTTCTCCGCCGCCGTAAGTGTCTCCCAGTCAGAAGCCTGAATTCTGTTTCAAGTTGTGAAGAAGCCGTGGTTTGCGTTAAAATACATTTTAAAAGCTCCTGTGCAGGGTTTTGGCTTAGGATTTCCAGGTTTGGTCTTGGGGTTAGGGGTTTGGGTGTGTATGAAGTCGCGGGCGCAGGGCTTAAACTAGGAGTGCAGTAGAAATAGCCTCCATCCTGAGCCAGCACTAATTGTCCTAAATGCGGTTTCCAACCCTAAGGGTCCAAGTAGTCCTTATTTATGGTTTTAGGTACCCAAAAAGGCCACAAAGTCCCTTAAATAATGGGTACTTGGACCCTTAGGGCAACTTTTAGGGTTTACTATACTATCAACTTCTTAGGGTTTACTATACCCACAGGCCCAATAGTAGTTCCTTCTTGGGGTTCATACTTAGAATCCTATAAGCTATGGGTACTATTCAGGGCTGGGGCCTCCAGGCTTTTGCTGGGCAGGGTTTTTATCTGGCGGGTCGAGGCTTCAAAGAGCTTGAGGACCTTGTGCTTAAGTTCTTGCAAAGCTACGGGTTTAGGGTTTAGGGGTTAGGGTAGAGGCTTCAAATGCTTGAGGACCTTGTGCTTACGGGCGGCGAAAGTGTAACAATGCGTTGATGCCTAGGCACTTTGGGGAGGCATCACCCTGAACCCTAAACCCTAAACCCTAAACCCCAAAGAAGACCTGCAAAGAAGAGATGCTCTCGCAGTGCTCAGAGGACTCACTTTTCAAGGTGTTTCCAGCTTTGCCTAGTCATAGTCTCCATTGCAGTTCCCTGTTTGCGATTACCTGATACGATCCTAGATATAAGCCGCAAACAGGAACTACAAACCTAAATCCCTAAACCCTAAACCCTAAATCCTAAAACCTAAACCCTAAACCCTAAACCCTAATAGACTTCTAAATACAAACCACAAGCAGTAACTACCAATCGAGCCTAGGGCCTATTGGTACCCATAGGCCCCAGAGTAGTTCCTTTTTGGGATTACCTTATAGGATTCTAAACATGAACCCTAAAAGGATCCTCAACCCTAAACCCTAAACCCTATACAAAGCACAAGCAGTAACTACCATGGAGCCTACCCAAAGACTCCAATATCCCTTAATTAAGGAATATACCTTAAATTATAGTATTTATGGTAGGATCCCTAATATGATCTAAGGTATATTCCTTAATGAAGGGATATTGAAGTCTCTGGGTAGGGGCCTATAGGTAGAAGCAACTCATAATTTCTGCAGAGCTTTGAAATTCAGACCGGCAGTTGCCCCTTTCCCAGAGGACCCTTAAGAGGGTCCCTAGGGAACTTTCCTACAAAACCCCTGAAAGGGACCCTAATTTAGGGAACTACTGTCGGGGCCTAAAAACATTTACCAATAGTTTTTGGTGGGGGGTTCCTTCTTAAAATACCAGTATAATGGGCCCCCACACCCTATTCTAATTTTCAAGGCCCCTGTTCATTGCCCATTTGGGTCCTTGCACCTGATCGCTATATCTGTTGAGACTGTTGAAACTCCCGAGATCAACCGGACGCCCCAGAGTCAAAAGTCTCAAAGCAAGTCCGGGGTTCAGGGATTTAGGGTTTAGGGGTTCAGCGGTTTGGGGGTTTAGGGGTTAGGGGCTAGGGTTTAGGGGTTAGGGGTTTAGGGGTTTGGGGGTTTAGGGGTTGGGGTTTAGGGTTTAGGGGTTTAGGCGTTTTGGGGTTTAAAGTATAGGATTTAGGGTTCAGGGTTTAGGGGTTTAGGGTTTCGGGTTTAGGGTGTTGGGCGTTCGGGGCTTGGGTTTGAGTTTAGGTGCTACATGCGGCCGAGCTTTTGTAGGTTATTTTGTTGTGTGTGTCATGTCTTGTTTGTTTTTTTTTTTCTGTTGGGTTTCGGCAGAAGGTTTAGGTTATTTTGTTGTGTGTGTGTGTGTGTATCTGCTTTTGTTTTGTTTTTCGGGCTTGGGGGGTTGGGTTTAGGTTTAGGTTGTACCGGTTCAGGGCTTGTCTTGCTAGGTTCTATCTGCTTTTGACCTAAGGGTTTAGGATCCGGGACTAAGGTTTGGGATATAGACTTTCGGCTTCAGTGGTCTCTGAGGGCACCTTAAAAGATAAGAGGCTTTCAGCACAACTGTTTGCCTTGAGGTGCCACTTTAAAAAAAAGAGCCCTGCGTATGGTTCTTGAAGACTGAAGGAGATCCGCAAACCCTTTGACCTAATTCCTCGAAGCGGAGGACATGTCGATCCACTGCAGCAAGCCGAAACCCTAAACCCTAAACCCTAACCCACCTAAACTAAACCCTAAATTATATGAATTACAGAAAATAGTTCAAGAGATCCCGAACGAACATGCTGAATCTGACACAATCTGCATTTCCAAGTGGCTAAGTTTTGCAATGCATCGGACTCCACCGTCCGCGTCAGACAAGCGAGGCGTGCCTTAAGGAAACAAGAGACATGCTGATGAACTACCCATAGGCCCCATAGTAGTTCCTTTTTGGGATTACCTAATAGGGAACTACTATGGGGCCTATGGGTAAGGCAATTAGATAAGAGCGCAGCAGATAAAATGACCGTAATCGAGGTTCATGCACTTGAAGGCACTGGCAATGCTGTCCACAGCCTCCATCACGGTTTGTCAGAATCGCCGAAAGACTAGATTCTCATCGTCGATACCAGCGGCAGAATCAACATCCGTAACACCATGAAATCATAGGCATGACGGCATGGCATCACCATCTCATGCTGAGGCTAGGCTCCAGAAAGGATCAAGGTCAGCATGCCCATAGGCCCCATGGTAATTCCTTTTTGTGGCTTGTCTTTAGGATCCCATTAGGGAATCCCCAAAAGGAACTACTATGGGGCCTATGGGTGAGCCGCCACCGAAGAGGCGCCACAGCGATACACCCAACCCCGGAAGCCAGGGCAGCTATGCTCCCAAGGAATTTACAGTTAGGGCCCTTGGGCCCTTGAGGACCCAAGAATAAGGCAGGATATGGGCCCCTCTATTACATCTATTTAGGCCCCTAAACCCTAAACCCCTAAGGCCTTTAAGGACCCAAGAATAAGGTCCCCGCAAGCATTGGGGGCAAGAATCCTACACCCCAAGCCTCAAACCTCGGCCCAAACCCAAACCCAAAAACCCCAAAACCCCTAAACCCCTAATTCTAAACCCGAAACCCTACACCCCTTGAGCCCTAAATCCTAAACCCTACACCCTAAGCCCTATATAGGACATCAGGACAGAGCCATCTCTAGAACATCGGATCGGGTTTGGGAGTCAGAGTTTAGGGGTTCGGGCCTAGGAAAGGGCGGCTAGGGTAGGACAATGTGCCCCTTACGTTTTGCACTCATGCCGGGATGTGCAAACATGTTCTACTCTTCTGCCCCTTTTGGACAACATCAATGACAAGCCTAAACCCTAAATCCTAAACCCTAAATCCTAACCCCTAAAGCCCTACACCCAAAGCCCTGTGGAAGCTGAGAGCGGCACCAGGACAAGGTGACTCGGCGTCTTGACTTGGAGATTCCTTAGAAGGGTTTCTCAATGGGTCTAATAAGGGTTTAGGGTTTAGGGTTTGGGTCTAAGCGTTTAGGGTTTAGGGTTTAGGGCTTCGGGTTTAGGGTTTAGGGCTTAGGGTTTAGGGTAGGGGCCTCAATATTCGAACAGGGTTTTGGGCGCATTAAGCTAGGATTGTAATAAGGAGCTCCCAAAATAGTATAGGTAAATATTACGGCCGCAAAATTAGTTGAGGGCTCAAGGGCTTAGTAAGTACAGTTGATGATATAAATCCTGCATGACCTTATAAGGACCCTAAATTCTGGAACTTATGGTATGATCCTTATTATTATGGGTTATGCAGGATGTATATCATCAACCGTGGGGCTACATTTTGAGGGTTATAGGTCCCTTAAATGGTGTTATCCTGATAAGTAAGGACCCAAGGTATGGTTTAGGGCTTACGGCTTAGGGATTACGGGACCATAATGGTGTCTTTTGCTATCTCCAGTGTTCCTATTCCTTTGTCGCGATACGTAGAGCTCGACTCGGGTGTTGGCCAACCTGAACCGGAAAGAACCTGCCTCTTCTTGGTTTCCTTTTTCTGATTTCTATGCAAATCCGCAAAAAAAAGTGAACTATTTGGGGTGTGGTTTAGGATTTGGGGTTTAGGGTTTTTGGGGT
>CAJNDV010036041.1:65601-76273 GCA_905221635.1 Symbiodinium sp. CCMP2456
TTTTTTTTGGGGGGGGGGGGGTCCTGATTATAACTATAGTATAATACACCCCCAAAACCCTATTCTAAACCCTAAACCCTAAACCCTAAACCATTCAGGCCCCTATATTACCCCAAGTTTCAAAAGCCTGAAGCCGCAGGACCCAAAGGGCCTGAACCCTAAAAGCCATAAGAGCCTCAAACCCCAGCAACAAACGGTTTAGGGTTTAGGGTTTAGGGTTTAGGGTTTAGGGTAACGGTTTAGGGTTTAGGGTTTAGGGTTTAGGGGCCGTCCGGTCCTCGCTTTTGCTGAGGCCACGCAGCGCAAGGATCACGAGAGCAGCCGTGAGCTGCTCTTGTGACATCCTGCGACTCTTGTTATTAGCCATCTTTCCGGCGGGGGGTTAACGGAGGCATGGGGCTAGATTCCCTTCGTTACGGGATCTCCTTATTATGGGAACTAAGTGAGCGCACTCTGTAGATAAGAGGATGTGGTAAGTAGCCGGAGTAGCCTATGGACCGGCTTGCTGGAGGCCAAATTCGCTTGTGTGATGGTCCTGAACCACAGCTTTACATCGAGTCGGTTACCGGTCCAGCTCCCGCACTGCGGCTCTTGCCCACAGAGCCCAAGGCCATCAAAGTAATTCAGAAACATATTATGTTCCTGAATTACATTGATGCCATTGGGCTCTGTGGGTCAGACCTTCTAGAGTACAATCTGAGTATATGTCTTAATGAAGTGGTATTGGACTTTCTAGCTACTCCTCAAAAAACAAAACCGCAAAAGCAGGCGCGGCGTCCTCTTGATGCCCAAGAAGTCCTGTATGGACCTTGGTTGCACAACAACTAAAACCAGCTGTCCCGGTAGAGTGTTCTAGCTTTAGACACGTCCTAAACTTCTTGGTCCAAAGAGGGCCATCCGTGGGCTTAGCTTAGGTATAGAAGCCCTATAAGGCTTGGCATGTGCGACTACATTGGGGAAAGTCAATATTTGTTGGCTTGCACGGCCTATGACCACGGCCGTCGCCGGTGACCACGGCCAAGAACCCAACACCCGAAGCACTATAATTCGTAAACACCATGCAAACCCTAACCTAAACCCTAAACCCTAAACCCTAAACCCTAAACCCTAAACCCTAAACCCTAAACCCCAAACCCCAAACCCCAAACCCTAAACCCGAACAAGAGTCCATGCCCTTCCCATCACTGAATCACAATACCTCGAAGCTCTTCCAAAGCCATCCCAAGCCCGGCCCAACCTCCGAAGACTCCGAGCCTTCCCTAAGCCCTTTTAGGGTTTAGGGTTTAGGGTTTAGGGTTTAGGGTTTAGGACCCCACACCCTTCTACCGAAACGAAATCTCTAAGTCAGTAAGTCTCAGCCCTTCAGAGACTCCGAAAGCACGTCGTTCTCGATATAAGATAAAGCCCCTTGGTTCATAGAACAGCTTAGAATAGGGTCTTGGCGTAAGTTGTTATACTAAAGTATAGAATCGGGACCATTAAGGAATAGTCTTGGTGATTATTCAAGCTTTAAAAATGATCCAGAGACCCCTATATTATTCAGCCAGGGTTTAGGGTTTAGGGTTTAGGGTTTAGGGATGATCCAGAGACCCCTATATTGTGTAGCCAGGCTGCCGGAACGTCCTCTCGACAAGCCGCGTCTCTGCCTTCTTCTGGCTCGCCACCATGCTTGTGTAGTCATCCTGGATTCAAATTCCCTGAACCCTAAACCCTAAACCCTAAACCGGATTCAGGTTTCAGAGTCGAGCCTCTAGGCTCAAGGCTTCATAGTGAAAGGCTTTTGGGGCCTCAAGAAGTGTAACGGGGTTTAGGGTTTAGGGTTAGGGTTTAGGGTTTAGGGCTTAGGGTTTAGGGTTTAGGGGACAGGGGCTTATATCCTAGTATAGTCTGGGCACTGTAAGGAGACGAAGACCATACTACTCATCATCCAATGAGTATGATTCCTTGTCGGTAAAACATGTAATGGAGGTATGTATGTACATACATGCATGCATACATGCATAATGAAATACTGTAAATGATACATACATAGATTATATATGTATATATATATATATACAGATGTACAGATGTGTATTCTTTGAAACTTTGTATATATGTATTCATGCATCTATATGTATGTATATATATATATACACACATATAAGACATACAACTGTAAAAGTAACGACACAAGGGCTCCACTCAAGTGACTCGATTTGTGACATCTAATACGATATGCTGAAATCCTATGAACGACCTCGTTTGAGCCGGCAGCCAAGAAAGATCTGCAAGACAGATTCCTGCGGGACTTCCCAATCTGAGATTCTGAGCCATGGGCAACACAGGGGCCTCAGGAAATCGAGAATAGGGTCTTGGGTTCTATGTGCCAGAAAACTCAGAGAAAAAATAGGGAACCCTCAAGGATGCCACGCAGATGAGTCCGACTTCGGAAAGTACGCAGGGATCCCTGTTGTACAGTATACTGTGCCCTAAACCCAAAGCCCTAGGATGAAAACCGTGATTCCTGAATGCTAAACCCAAAATTCAAAACCCTGGGACCAAGCCCTAAACCCCTAAAGCAAAAACCTGTAAAACCCTGAACCCCTAAACCCAAAACCCCTAAACCCTAAACGCAAAACCCCTAAAACCCTATACCCCTAAACCCTATAAACCCTAAACCCCTAAACCACAAACCCCTTATAAACCCCAAACCCCTAAACCCCAAACCCCTAACCCCTTATAAACCCCAAACCCCTAAACCCCAAACCCCTAAAACCCTAAACCCCTAAACCCAAAACCCCTAAACCCTAAATCCAAAACCCCTAAAACCCTAAACCCCTAAACCCAACACTCCTAAACCCAAAATCCCAGGACCACTCCTTGAGGATCCACACAGCACTGAGCATGGAGAGCATCGCGCGGTCTGCCTGTTCGTTAAAAATAAATTGGGTTTAGGGTTTTGGGTTTAGGGTGCAGGGTTTAGAGTTTAGGGTTTACCAGGGCTTAGAGTTTAGGGTTTAGGGCTTAGGGAGTTTTGGGTTAGGGTTTTGAGTTTAGGGCTCTATAGGGTGCACAAATTTCGGGCCGTGAAGAGTCAACCTGGCATCCTTCCCGCCTTCCTTTATCGGCTACTTGGACGGGTTTCTTTGGTCCTTTCGGTTTAGGGTTTGGGGTTTAGGGCTTAGGGTTTAGGGTCTTCTTATATTGCTGCTTTACCTTCTAGGCTCCACCAATGTAGTTCTCCCTAACCCTCCAGTTGCCTACTTTAAAAGGGCCCTAAGGGCTCTAGTACCCTCTAAAGTAGGTACCTGGAGGGTTCGGGTAAGGGTTCCTTTGGAATTGTCTGCACACCTTCCTTTAAGGGATCGTTGGAGGGTTCGTTCCTTCATGGGTTGTGTGCAAGGGCTCTGCAAGGGCTCGATGATGAGGGTTACGGTTTCAGGGTGAGAATAGAAGGCTAACTCGTCAGAATGAGTTGGGTAATGCAGGGGCCTTATTAATTAGAACAAGGTTTCGGGGTAGATTACTATACTATAGTTATAATAAGGAACCCCACAAAATAGTGTTGGTAATTATTTAGGCCCCGACATTACGCTATCGTAGGACTTGCAAGTGACTCAGACATCAAACCTTGGAGAATTTCAGGTTCGAGGGTTCGTCTAAAACACTCTGCAAGCGGTAACCTAACGAACCAGCTACTCCACTTTACGGCTTCGGTTTTCGGGTTTAGGGTTTAGGGCTACGGCTTAGGTTTTGGGGTTTATAGTCCCTTGATAAACGACGCATGAAAGCCCGTGCAGACGCGTCGTCAAGGCCTCGTCGTCGAACTGCAGTTGCGAATAGATTCCACCTGCCCCCCCCCTTTCTGGGATGCTTCTGGGCTAAACCCCTTTTAGCTCTAAGCAGTATTAACGTAGGAATCGTTCTACTGTTCAGGATTTTTTCGGGGCTTCAGGACATATATTCTAGTCCATTCCGTTCTGTTGCAGAATATTATACCTGAACCTACCAAAACCTATTTTTGTAGGTTCTTATTCTAAACCCTAGTACGGAATTTATAGGGACCCTACAAAGAAGTAAGTTTGGGTAGGTTAAGGTGGAGTGTAGAGGAAGCAAAGCACCTGCAGAGCAGGGGCTTTGTTCGCTAGCGCTTCGGTTTCGGGGTTTCCGTGTGGCAATGAATTTCCAGGCAAGCGTCGGGTTTAGGGTGTAGGATTTATAAAAGGTGTAGGGTTTAGGGTTTAGGGTGTAGGATCATAAAAGGTTTAGCGTTAACTGAACGTTGAAAGTCTAAACCCTAAACACCGATCCGTGAAACGTCATCCCCAAATCACTATTGGCCAAATATGGTTGGACAGAGCCTTGGTGCTCGGGTCTATATAAGTGCTCCTGAAACGAGATTGCAAGGTGCGCTAAGCCGGCCCCTAAACCCTGAACCCTAAACCGTGCCAGCCGGCCCCCAAACCCTGATCTTTAAATGGTCGCATGACAATTTACGAATCTCAGCTGCCGAAACTGGCAACCCTCGACCATGGGACGCAAGATCCTTGGCAGCGAGGCCCTCTTGCATTCCCATAGGCTCCATAGTAGTTCCTTTTGGGGATTACCTTACAGGATCCTGTTGTAAATATAAACCACGAAAGGAACTACAATCGAGCCTAAGGGTAAACATCGGGTTTGTCCTGCCTTGGAGATAATGCCCCACACCGTAGCCTCTTTACAAAATTCCCTGAAGAGGGTGCCAACAATCAAGGGGTCGACAAAGGAGTAACCCCTAAACCCTAAACCCTAAACCCTAAACCTTAAACCCTAAACCCTAAAACCTTAAACCCTAAACCCTAAACCCTAAACGCTTGCAAGCGTCTTTCTCGAAGTTCCGGAAACTGCTCCTTGATATTCTCGATGATGTCGTCATTCGAGAGCTCCTGGTCAAAGAGCGGTTTCGGGTTTAGAGGCATGTCAACAGTCTAGTGGGCAGCAGTGTTGAAATCATTATGCAGATGATAGGGAGCCTAGTAACAGGGTGTAAGCCCAGACGACCAGAAGTGCAGGTTGACTACCCCACATCATCCATTAAATGATGTAGACCTTGGATCACTTACGCCCTCCTTTCATAAGCATTCCACCTGCATACAAATAATTGCGTCAAAGGATGAGGGGTCTATACAACACACTAACGACCCTTTGCCTCCTCAGTCAAGCGAGGAGAAAGGCTTTTGCTCTTTAGGGTCTAGAGCGTAAATGTATGGCTTGACCTAAATCCTAAACTAAACCTTCAGGGCTCGTTCCAAGTCCAGACCGGAAGCCCAGAACCACCCTGAGCCCAGCCCCACGCGACATAATTCTTTCCGGGGCTTTAGTTGAAGAGGGTGCCGTTCCCAAGGCTTGGTACATTAAGCCACACTGAGCAGGCTATAATATCTTGCTGGAAACTTTCAAGGGCAAGCCGTGTACATCCCCACAAGCCGCAAGCCCATCACTTCATAAGTATGTACTCATAATAACACTGCATGGAGAAACGATCGTCGTATCAAGTTGCCACTTTGCATCGTCACGCCGAATTTACAAAACATAACAAACGAACATCTTATCCCAGATGAGACCTCTACCAACAAAAAAGAAGCTAAGGGTAAACAAACACGCAACTCCAATACTTAAAAACAGAACTAAAGCTGACCTCTGAACACGCTGAGCCGGTCCAAGTACCCGTACAGGGATCTGTATTGGCTATCGTGAAGTCAGCACCAGACAGCTTCTGGGATGTCGGGGTGCAGATTCGTGTCTTCCATACTCCCTGAATCCAAAACATTCTCTGTCGAAGAACCTTGCGCAAAATAACAAAAAACCCAACCCCTAAACCCTAAACTCAAAACCACCTCGAAGGGCCCTTTCCTGGCCTTGCGAACCAAAGTAGCCACAGCGCCAGAAAAGTCTAATTCCTGGCAGAGGGAGCATCGTTGGGTTCAGCTTTAGGGATTCAAGGCTTAAGGTTTTAGGGCATAGGCTGTTTGGGGTTCAGGGTCTACGGGGTCCTTCAAGGGTGCTATAAGGACCAAACTCAACATCAAGAGCAGAACGACATAATGCAGAAGCCATAATAACAAGAAATAATAATGCGGTTCCTTCAAGTTTTCGGTTATACATCTACAACAACGTACTCCAAAACCCGAATTTGTTTTTTCCGACTACTCTGATTATGAAGAAGTCAATGAAGGAATCAGCTCTAAAGACCATCAATAGAGCCTGCAACATTGATACTATAGCAGAAATGCTGAAAAGAAGAACCCAACACACCCCGAAACCGCTACACCCAAATTCAAAGCCTTGCCAAAGACTAAAACACCGACACAAAAACCCTACCCAGCTAAAAACCCTACAAACGAACACAATCTCAAAACCTATGCAGCCCCAAAGGCCCCACCCCCAAAACCCTAAACCCCACACCCCGAGGCCCCAAACCCCCAAGAACGCCGGAACTCAAATAGGCCCCGGTGCTCTTTGAGTTGATTATAACCCTAAACCCTAAACCCTAAACCCTAAACCCTAAATCCTAAACCCTAAAACCCTATGGAGCCTCAAGGCTCCCACCCCCCCCCAAAAAACCCCAAACCCGCCACCCCTAAACCCTAAACCCCAAACACCTAAAAAGCCCCCAAACCCTGCACAGCCTAGATACTACTAAAAAGCCGAAACCCAAAACCCTAAACCCCAAACCCAGAAAACAAAAAAAACCTAGAAATCCAGAACCCTAAACCCTAAACCCTAAACCCTAA
This sequence comes from Symbiodinium sp. CCMP2456, assembly GCA_905221635.1. Classification (NCBI taxonomy): domain Eukaryota; class Dinophyceae; order Suessiales; family Symbiodiniaceae; genus Symbiodinium; species Symbiodinium sp. CCMP2456. Next base: position 72,357 of record CAJNDV010036041.1, read on the forward strand.
ACCCTAAACCCCAAACCTCCCCAAACCCTGCCTCGCTGCTCTTGAACTGATTCATTCGCCCGGTCCCCGGCTCGAGGAGGTCGGAAAGCTGGGTGTGCTGAACTGCCACCTCCTGGGCGCGGTGGCTGGTTTTTTAGTTTAGGGCTCAGGGTTACAAGGCTGAACTGCCACCTCCTGTTCAGGGTTACAGGGTTATAGGGTTTAGGGTTTAGGGTTTTAAATTTCAGGGTTTAGGGTTGAGGGTTTAAGGTTCAGGGTTACAGGGTTTTTGGGTTTAGGGTTTTAGGGTTTAGGGTTATTGGGTCTTTAGGGTTTTAGGGTTCAGGGTTTTAGGGTTCCACCTCCTGGGCTCGGGTTTGGTTTTTTGGTTTTAGGGTTTAGGGTTATAGGGTTCAGGGTTAGAGAGATATAGGGTTTAGGGTTATAGGGTTCAGGGTTAGAGGGTTATAGGGTTTAGGGTTATAGGGTTCAGGGTTAAAGGGATATAGGGTGTAGGGTGCAGGGTTATGGGCCGAACTGCCACCTCCTGGGCTCCGGTGGCTGCTTTAGGCTTTAGGGTTTAGGGTTCATGGTTACAGGGTTACAGGGTTTAGGGTTTAGGGTTCAGGGTTCAGGGTTAGAGGGACATAGGGTTTAGGGTTTAGGGCTCAGCAGCTTAAATTCAAGTTACCATAATGGGAATCTGCACAGGTTTCTGTAGGGTCTAGGGTTTAGGGGTGTACATTACCATACTGGGATAAATAGTAAAGAGCAGGGTTTCCTTATTGGCGCAGGGTTTACGGGTTTCAACTCAACCTCCTGCGAAGTGATGGCTTTCTAGGATTGCAATGCGTGGTCATCACCGGCGGATGCTGTGCTTCTCCTGAGGGGTCTCGAACTGTTTTGACTCGCGATTGTGTAGGATGATTCTGCTGACTTAGCTTCTCTTGACGTTGCTACTGCTTGTCTTACTGTTCTCGTTAATAACCTTGCTGCGCTTCTGCTTGTCGTGTTGCTGCAGTTAGTCCCCGAACCCTGCAAGTGCAACTACACACAAGCCGTAAATGCGCAACCCCAAACCCTGAATCCTCCACCTTCACAGCTCTAACCCGTGAAAGTATGCTTCTATGGCACGAAACCTTAAACCCTAAACCCTGATCATGAGGGCCCCATATCCCTAGTCTCTAGTTGCTTCGGTCCGAGAGGCTGTCACGTCTTCCGACATCATCTCCCAACCCATCGTCTCCTTCTGCTTTGCCTGCTTCTTATTGGGTCCAGGGACTTTGGGTTTAGGGTTTAGGGTGGGGTGCCCAGTATCACATACATATGTGCGGCTGAGGGTTTAGGGTTTAGGGTTTTTCAGGACTGGGGGTGTCGGGTTCTGAAGTTTAGGGTGTCCTGTTTCCTACGGTTGGTGATGATATAAATCCGGCATTACGTCCTTAAGGTAACTCTAAACCCTAAAACCCCTGTTTAGGGCCCTTAAGGTAATGCAGGAGTTAAATCATCAACTATAGTATGCAGCCCCTAAACCCTAAACCCTAAACCCTAAACCCCTAAACCCTAAACCCTAAACCCTAAACCCTAAACCCTAAACCATAACGAAAGGCCAAACGGGTACTTCGGGACCCGGGGTTTGGTCCCTCAGGATTTCGCATCTGGGCGGTTTTGAGGACTTGATTAGGGTTTAGGGTTTAGGGAAGGGTTTAGGGTTTAGGGTTTAGGGTTTTGGGTTTAGGGTTTAGGGTTTTAAATTTCAGGGTTTAGGGTTGAGGGTTTAGGGTTTAGGGTTTAGGGTTTAGGGGTTTAGGGCTTAGGGTTTAGTGTTGAGGGGTTTGGGGGTTGAGTGTTAAGACCTGGCCCCAAGCCGTGACCATCGGAGTCTCGGCATCCATAAACTTGCCGTAAACCCAGAACCCTCATCCCTAAACCCTAAACCCCAATCCCTAAACCCAGCCCTCAACCGGGAGACTGTGACCCCGATGTAAAGAAACTCCCTCCGCAACCTTGCAAGTCCGCGATCCCACAAGCCCCTGCGAAACCTATAGCACACCTAAAAACATGTAAAGACTTCATGAAAGAATAAACAAAGCTCTATGAAACCCTCAAGCTCTATGAAACTTGAAACAATTCAACAAGCCTACAACACCTACAAAACCCTATAAAACGGCCCAGACAAAAAAATAAAAATGTATGACATCTCAACAACCTTTCCACCAATCCCATGTAGCCCCAAAGCTCTACAAAGCCCCTAGAAGTCTTCAACCCTAAACCCTAAACCCTAAACCCTAAACCCTAAACCCTCAAGCCGAAGGGCATAAAGGTTCAGGAGTCGCGTCGCGTACTCGTGCACGGCGACCTGGATGGCAGTTGAGGGGTTTTAGGGTTTAGGGCTTGGGGTCGGTTTAGGGTTTGAGGTTGAAGGGCCCAGGGTTTAAGGGTTTAGGCTTCAGGGGTTTAAGGGTTTAGGGCTTGAGGGTTTAAGGGTTTAGGGTTTAGGGTTTAGGGGTTTAGGGGTTTTTTAGGGCTTAAGGTTTATAGAGCTTATAAGGGATTAAGGTCTAGGGTTTAGGGTTCAAACCTTAAACGCATGCAGTATTGAAAGTTCTGGGAGTACCTGCAGCCCCAGAAACCGACCTTTATAAGGAAGTATATAATCATATATAGAAACCAAAACCGTAAACCCTAAACCCTAAACCCTGAAAAAGGCTGTTTTTTTGGGGCTTTGGCTAAACCCACTTCAGGCTTTATAGCAGGTTCGGCGTTTGAGATCTCGGATTTCAGGTTTAGGACATCCGCCCGCTAAAGCTCTGGGGCTTTCTTGGACTCTAGGCGTTTCGGGTTTAGGGCTCTTGAAATTCAGGGTTTGAGGGTTCAGGGTTCAGGGTTTAGGGTTTAGGGTTTAGGGGTTAGGGTTTAGGGCTCTTAACATTCAAAGGTTTTGGGTTAAGGAGTTCGGGTTTGCGGATTATATATACGGTTTAGGGTTGAGGTCAGATACTCCTCATCGTGGGGTACATGTTTATGGCCTGACAGAGGTACTTGCAGCGGCCGCGTTGAAGCTTCAGATTAAACGCACAACTGCTCATGCAAACCCTGAACCTTAAATCCCAAATCCTGAACCTCTGACACTTATGATGAGTTTTATGAGATAAACGATGTATTTTTTGTTTAAAAATGAAAACCATAAGGGATTACACAATTAATGACATACAAACACTGAACCCCGAACACCAAAACCCTGAACCCCAAACTCTGATCCCTAAACCCCAACTGTGAACCCTGAACCCTTTAACCCCCAGATCCTAATGCCCTGAAGCCCTGAACCTCTAAACCCTAAACCCTAATCCCCAAGACCCTAGTACCCTAAAGCCCTAAACCCCCTAAAACCCTAAACCCTGAACCCTACCAAAAACCAGCGCCAAATCCTGGCCTCGAGTACACGGTTTGGGGCTCCTTTAAGGGTTTCCAGAAGATTGTTGGGGGTCCTTTGAGGGTTCTGAGCCAGACGTTAGTGCATTAGGAAGCTTGGGGTTTGTTATGGCGTAGTTGATATGATTTGGGGCCGATAGGGGATGTTTTGTTGACCCGAGCCTAAATCTAGGACATTTTCAGGTGGGTAGTTGCCGTTATAGGAGCCTTATAGAAGATCTATATACCTTGTGAAAGCCTTATAAAAGCCCTAAAATACCCTAAACTCCCCACCTGTAGTTTCCTTTAACTAAACCTGTTCACCAACTACACCCCGAAACCCCCAAACCCTAAACCCCAAAACCCCTATACCCCTAGGATCTATGAGGGCTTTGCGGGAGCCACGGTCTGGAAAGGGGACATTGCCAAGTGGCCACGGCGGCAGGGGAACCCTGGACCGCATTAACAAACTCCAGCACCGGCGCCGTCAGGATCTTGGAATAGTTCCTGGGTTTAGGGTTTAGGGT